>PJRA01000114.1:448517-464413 GCA_016987375.1 Brachionus koreanus | reverse complement strand
TCATTTTCCTAATCGGGAAAGTAAGCTTAACTTTTGTCTATTTACTTATGCCTCACCCGTTACATTGTTTTTTTTAGGTGTTACCAAATATGGTCTGGAAAGCCTTAGTACAAGGTTTTGTTTCAGATTCAAAATAGTGTGTTTGGACCGTTGCGTAAAATTGGCTATGATAATTAGAAGTTGATGAACAGGGAAAAAATCCGAAATTGATAATTAAAAAGTAATCAAATGGAAATAAATAAATTTTCTGTTTTAATTTTGTTAATCAAATTAAAGCAAAATTAGAAATAGGAAATAATTTAAAAAAAAAAATTAAAAATGAGAATAAAAAGTGAAAGCGATATTTTAATTTTGCTTTTTTTCCTTATGAGTTCCTTGTGGAGCACAGAATCTATTTCAGCTATTTTAATTCTTGGACGGTAGGGAAATAAGACCTACGCGCTTGCAGCCGAACTGAGTGAGGATTCGAACTCTCGACCTTCCAATAGATGTCGTGTGTTCGAACCACTTCACCACAGGACTTACAAATAATCATTTATTGGTCTCGAATCACTTGATTTCGCTTAATTTTAATTTTTTTTGATAAAAATTTTTCCCAACTACTTTTTAATTTAGCAGAATCAATTTATATTTAATATATCGATTTTCTTTTTATTGCTAGTTTTTATTTTGTTTAATATAATAAAATTAAAATTTTTATTTTTGAATAAATTTTAATTTGTTCTATCATTTAATTAGTTTGTTGACGGAAATTAAAAAATCTCAAAAAACACTATAATTTTTTCAACTAAAATGCTTCTATTTTCAACCTGTTAAGTTTTCTTTTTCTTTTTCTAGGCAAAAACAAGACAACTTAAAGAATTCAAATTAAATTGCAATTATGATTTTTAGCTTTTTTTTCATAAACACATGAGTTAATTAAGTTTTAATTTTTTTTTCAATTGGCCATCAATCAGCCACCAAGTGTTTCTCTAATTTGGGGCATAGAAATCCGCAAAATATTCAATTAAAATTTTTCGACTCATCAGTCACTTCGCCTGCGCCTAGAAAATGATAACCTAGTACTGATACTAAAAGAAATATTCAATCTAATTAAAAACGTTTTTTTTTTGTTTAACTAAATTCTAATATTTTTTATTGTTTAAAAAATTCAAAATTGGTCTTCATTTTTTCGAACGACTATCTTCAGGCTTTCTTTTTTTAAGCATAGAAAACAATTCAAGCTCGGCTAATTATTGAAACAAAATAAATGTCCTCTCGGCTATTATTTTATTTATCGTGTTCGAGTTGTTCAATTGACTTGAGCGTTCATTTGCTCTAACTCTCCTAAGCTCTTTGATTAGCTCTTAGATAGAAATTTCTTAATTTTCACTTTTATCTAGCCACTTGTAAACACCTAATGAGCTTATCTATTTGGTTTTTCCAAACACTGTCACTTGAGTTTAAAAAAAAAACAACTTTTTTTTTATTTTTTCATACTTTAGCTTTTAAATTTTTAGATTAACAAAATTTTTTTTCCTAAAAAAATTATGTAACACTTGTGAAACTCAATCTTTAAAAAAGCTAACTAAAAATCACGAATTAAACCTGAATAATTTAAAATTAAATTTTTTCTTTGAAGATAGGATAATCTAATAAAATAAAAATAGAATTAAAAAAATCTAAGAATTGATTTGAATAAATTTTCAACAACAAAATGTTTAGATTAACTTTAATAGACTAAAAGAATTCATTCTAGATGTTATTTGTACGAAATGTATTCAAATTAATAGGCTAAGTCCTAACTGCTCGATTAGAAACGATTACCTATTTATATGAAATATAATGACTTGTAATGAAAAATAAGTCGACAAAAAAAAAACTTGACCAAATAGTGAATATTTCATATTCATATTTCGGTCATATTCGGCTCTTTTGTTTCAAACCTAGCTTAGCTAAATGACAAAGGACTGAATCAATTTTAATTCTCAAATAAGTTTTAGAATAAGTATTACCTATTTTTATTAGAATTAAAATTCTTTAATTTTTTTTTATATTTTGATTTTATTTTTCAGAGGCAAAATCACCATAAGTATTAAGAAAACAACGATCTTAGAATTTATTTTTGTTTTTTTTTTTTCTAAAATATTTACCTTTTTAAAAAATAAAAAGATTTTTTATTTTAGCTAGTACTAAAAAGCCACAAAAAATAGGACTAAAAGTTTATCTTCTGTTAATTAGCGAATTGCTAAGACATCATTCACAAATTCGCTTCGAAAACTTTTAAAATTTATCTACTACAGAAGAATAAAAAAAGGTTGCAAAAATTTTAATTTGAACCATTTTACATGTAAATGTTTTGATAAACTTTTTTTTTTTATGTTTAACCTTTGAGCTTTGCTCCCTTGAGGGTTTTGTTTATGGAAGTAACAAATTTCAGTTTCTAATATTCAGCTAAAATTATTTAAAAGATTTGAGAAAAAAAGGATTATTGTAACTTGAAAAAATATCAAATTTTTATTTTTTTTTAAATCGATTAAATTTTCAGATTAATTTATTTTTTGCTTGTTTAAAATTATCTTTGCCTTAGCATTTATTTAACTAATTTAATGCATTCAATAATTCTAAACACATTATTTGATAAACGTGATCAAAAAAAATCCGCTTTAATTAAGATTAATTTTAAGCTATCTACCGGCTATTCTAAATAAGATCCAAATATAATTATTAATAGACCGACTTTCAAAAAAATTGTGCTAAATCTTTTTTTAAAAAATTTTATTCAAAGGACATTAGGTATTTTAGTAAAAAGTTAATTATTTTTTTCTAGTAAATGTATTTAGGCGGATCAAATTAACCACTGGATATATTTATCTTATCCAGACTAGAATAGCTCATTTAAACTCTAATGATTAGCAGCTCACTTTTAGGATTTTTAAATGGATTTATTTAGTTGTTATTTAGTTCATTGTCTGAAAACCACTTTGGCCAAGCTTATCAGCTTGCTTTGGTATTAACATTCATCAAGAAAGAAGAGCGTCAAAATAATGTCTAGTTACTTTAGGCAATGTTTGATAATTTAAATTTTGAGTTGACAGCATTATTTTATTAACTAATTCGAATAGTTTAGTTAGGCTGAAATTTATTCATCCAAAACAAATTTAATTTTCTTTTTATGATCAAATTTAAGATATTATAAAGAATAATGAATATTTTTAAAATTCTATTAGCTTTGTTTTAGCCGCAGATATTTTTTATGTGCCATGATCTACAAAGTACATTATTCAATATAATTAGTTCTAAATTGAAAAGCTATTTTTAGATATATGAACTAATTTCCAATTTTAAAATTAAAAATCAGATTTCAAATTGAAAAAAAAAAGTTTCCTTAAATTAAATTATATCGATTTTTGAATGTAGAAAAGTTTTCTTGAATTTTTTCTAATTTATGGAACTTTCTACTATGGAAACTAGTTCCAACATAGGACAATATTTTGCGTCAGTGGCTTAATTCTGTCTAGATTATATTTTAGACTCATGCTGATCACGAAATGTGTCATTTTCTCACTATTATACTTGTTTAAGTTTTAAATTACAAAGTCTAATGTTGAAAATGCATGGTATGCCAAAAAATGCATGCAACAAACAAACAAAGCACTTCACCTAAATAAAGTCATCAGGATATAGCATACTTGGGTCTAATATTTGAGCAAATTAGTGACTATGTTCAAAATTGACAGGTGAAATATGAAAATATTTGAAAAAATTGTTTTGGGCTAATTTGTTTTTCTATCATTATCAAAAGTCATTTTTAAATATTTGGATTAAATTTGACTTTAACACATTATCAATCATCAAAATTAAAAGGCTAGTGATAAATTATAGAATTTTATTTTTGTTTTTTATTTATTTAGTCAATGATAAAAATTTATAACCTGATAAATTAGTCATTATATAATCTTATTTTAAGAATCTTAGCAAACAATTTTTTATTTAAGACAAAATTTTGATTAACTTCACATAATTAATTTAAATTTATTATTTAAAAATTAAGTTTCTGGTGAAAAATAGTTTAACTTGGTGATTGAGATGGTATGTTGCTTAATTAGTGCTTTTAGGGTTTTTTAAATTTTAAATTTCATCGATCATAGCTCAAATTAAAAGGCTTAAAGCTTTGAATTCAATGCTCGTCCTTAGTTTGAATCATTTATAAAAGTTAGATAATATTATCGATGCAATATTACTTAAAGACAAAGCTTTTTAGTTAAATCGTTATAACGAGTAGCAATCAGCAGAAAATAATTATCTTATTTTATATTCTTTCTGTTAGAAAATTCGTCAGACAACATCAAAAAATCAAAAAAAAAATTGTTGCTGATTTTTAATCAAATGCTTGAACTTTTTTCTAATTTAAATTGAATATTTAAAAGCTCATTTTAATGTTTTATCTCTCAAGGAAACAATATAAAATAAGATTATGAAAATAGGATTAATATTTTTGTTTTATAGCGCAGTTTTATTTAAGACTTGGAAAAAAAAAATATTAATAAAATTCCTGTGAAGCGACTGTAATTTAGAAAGCTCTTTTTTTTATGGGTTAAGTTTTGTTTTTCTCATTTTTCATTACAGGCTTCTAAAATGTAATCAAAATTGTGATTCTTATTCAGCTTAGTGGTTAAGCAAACACTAAGGCATCAATTGAACGAAACGCTTTTTAAAAGTATTTTTAATAATCAATTCAATCTCAATTTCAAGTATTATATTTTTTAGATTCTAGAATTTAAATAATTTTCATGAAGCTTAATCTCGTGGCTATATTTTTCTTTCACATTGAATCTTAATTATTCATTTATTTAATTAAATAAAAAAAATTAAATTTTAATCGCATTTACCCGTTAGCGTGAAATCTTTCACGAAACTGATTATGATTTAGAGATTAATCAGTGTACTAGCTACTTGATTCAGATAAAATTCATCAATATCTTTATTTTAATTATTGTTTTTAGTTTATTTAAAATTTTGACATGACAAGTAGTGAACAAATAGACAAGCAAATATGGTGTTTTATGACATTAATTTTACTAGTTTCCTAAGTTAATTAGAAAAATCAAGCAAATATCTTCATATAGAGAACTAATCATTGTTTTTTTTTTTTAAATTAACCTTTTGGTTATAGACAAAATATTGTTTAAATATTAGGTGGGCCAAACTAGGTAGGATAGGGGGTATTTACAAATTTTAAGATCAAATATTTTTTATTTAAAATTAAAGGTCCTAGGCGTTTAACTCGAAAATCAATTGCATAACTATCAAATATTATCTTTCTTATTGTTTTTCTTTTGGCGCCGAGTTATCCAATTGTTTTTTTTATCTGTTCTCAGCTTCAGGTAAATTTAGTCCTAATTCAGTTCGTTATTTACAAAATCACAGCGTCAAATCAATTTTAAATGTAACTCGATAGTCTATAAAGAGTTAAACTGTAATAAATAGGATTTGTTCTCATTATTAAATAGATTACTTGTTTTAATCATGTTCAAATTAGAATATCTAGGACATCAGCATGCAGCATTATAGAAGCAATTGAAAAAAAATTTTAATCAATGAATTTTTATTAATTAAATGCATCATGATTTTTGGACGAAAAGATAAAAAAAAAAATTTTAATGGTGAACTTTATTATGCAATAGGTTAAGCTATTTTAAATCGATAATTACTTGTATCATTAATCATCAGCTAGCATCATATTTACGTAACTAAGGATTAAAATATTTAAAATTTATTTCTTATTCACTAACAACATATGCAAATAGTTTCTAATAGGTTCGCTCATGCACAAAATATAAAACTGAAAATTGCGCTTAAATTACTATTTTGGTTAAAAATTTCTTGCATCTTTGTTATTTAGCTTATTGAATAACATGAATTATCAATATATAAAAAGTTTTTTTTTTCTCTGGAAAGTAGAATTTAAAAAAAAAAAAACTTTTTATAAAATAAAAAAATATTATTAAATCACTATTATTTGCCTGTTTTTGTTAAAAATTTAAAGTTTTTTGTATATGGTTTTACAATTGCTTTTTGTCTTAATTAATCGAAAAGGTGTAGCATTTTAAGTTTTAGAGATTTTGATTCAAAGTTTATTTACAAAAAATTTTATCAAATTAGAGAGTTTATTGTCGAGTAAACTTGAAAACTAGTAGTAGTTTGTCAAATACGCATACTTTTTTCTTTAAAAAAATGCTCTTAAAAAAAGTTATACAAGTTTGAATGATTAACTAATATTTTAAAAGGCTTTAACATCTATTAATTTTTCTCTATTTGAATTATTTTTAAATTTTTTTTTCTTTCAATTTTAATGTCATCAAAAACTCGTATTTTTACTTATTATTTTTGTTCCCAAAATTTAGCTATCTTAGTTTTTTCATAATTCTATTACTTAACTAGTTTTAAGTTTTTCACTTGATTTGAGAATAATATTTTGAAAATTCTAGGAGTATGATATTCCGATTTAAAATAAAATACATATGTTTTCATAATATTTAATAAAAATATTTTCAACATTTTTCTTAAACAAAAAAAAGTATTTGCAAACACAATAAATTAATTATTCAACAAAAACTTCAATACTCAATTGAATATTTTACTTTTTGTGATCAAAATTTTATCCAAGTTTAATTAGATCTTGTCTAATCTTAGCTTGAATACAAAAGCCTGCCTGAAAAAGTCAAGTTTTAGTCTTTTTCAGACAAACTGTAAATAAATCTTGATTTATCCAGCTCGAAAACAGTAAACACGATTATTTATATTTATTATGAAGAAATTTTTAACATTTTCTCTTATCTTTCAGTTCTAAGAGCTATCGATGTTTGAATTAGATAATAAGCTTTTAGTTTGGTGCTAAGGAACGCTATGAGCATTTTATTATTTGAAAAATTAGTTTTTTTAAAAAGATAATCATGATTAATAAAAGTTAATAATTTATTTCTATTTTAGATTTAAATGGTTAAGTTAGATCAGGTTCAGAGGCACCCCTTAAGTGCAATAACTAATCTAAGGATTATAAATTTGGAATCAAAATCGAAAAGCACAAAATATGATGATGATCGAGAAAATGGATTTTTAATGAACAAGACAAATTCTACCGTTGATGAAAATAGTTTCAGCTCGGATGAAAAACCACACTACTGCGACCAAACTTTAGCTAATCTGCAAGATTCGAGCAGTTCATCATGCTGTTTGAAAAATAGCAGCTCCATTAACATCACTTCGAGCACAATTACTTCTTCAATTAGTTCAAATTCGAATAAAACTCAAAAATCAAAAAAAAGGTAATTATTTTTTTATTTGATATTATTAATCTTATTTAAAAATAAATCAAAAATAAATCTTCGTGTTGAAGTATATTAATTAGTTTAACAGATTGTTTTATTTTAGACAAATAAATCAATAAGAACAAATTTAATTTTAAAAATTTGTATTTTAATAGTTTTGCTCTAAATTTTGAAATTAAAAAATGAAAATTAAATTTTTTTTTTTAAATTGAAAAAAAAACAGATAACCGTATTTTTACCAATCTTGATTAATTGTTAAAATTGGTATAAAAATTTAAAAAAAAATTTAAAGTCTAAAGAAATTAAAAATCAAATTTTTTTCTTATAGTTCAAAAATAAAGACTTCAAATCGATATTTGGTCAGCATAAATTTTAAGTACTTCTAGGCTAAAATGCTAAAAAATAAAACTTTTTTGTTTAATCTAAGAAAACATTAGTTTTCGGTTTAGATTTGACTTAATGGTAACTAAATACAGACTAATTTTATAGCTATGGAAGCCAATAATGCTTAGGTATATTTATTTTATGCGTGTTAGTTCTTTTTGGATATAATTTAAAATCTTCATTGATAAGTATTCCACATAATTGTCATTAATAAATTAAATATCTATTTTTTCTATAAAATATTGATAAAAATAAAAGCAATTTTATCATTAGATAAATCAAGTTTTGACTCACAAATTACTTAATGTTCTCACAAACAAAAACAATTCTGATTTTCAATAAATCATTTTTATTGAAGTTTAAACTAATTATATTTGATTTATACTGATTTTTGTTGTTATAAGAGTTCAATTTATATCAAATGAAGCCTTAGATAAAGCTGCATTTACAAATGTTACTAAGTATAGCAAAATAAGATTGAACACGCTACCGGTGAACAATTACACAAACAACAATCGATATACGAAAGCAATCATAAATCATTCTAGTTCATCATTTCAATCAAAAAAACGCCCATTCATGTCAAACTCGACCACTATGCCATCAATTTCAACTGTGTTTTCAAATCAATATTCTCAGTTGAAAACAAATTGTAGTTCATATGCCATATGGTAAGCTATAGCTTTCATTTCAATCAAATCTCAGTGAGCATTTTAACTAGTGATAGATAAAAATTTTGTTTTTGGTTATCGAAATATCATTTAGTTCGTTTTTGGATAGATACGCTTTTAAATTCGCATAGTTTATAGAGCTTTTTTAATTAATAGACAGACTATTTAAATTAAAGGTCGAACAGCAAAAAATTCAAGCTCACAGGATTTTAAGTAGTATTTATTTTTAATATTATATTCAGAAGCTTTGTTAAAGCTCTAAATATGCAATCACAAAGTTAATTGTTTATCAAGAGCCGTAAGAAATTAAACCTCAAAGTCTTTGTCTTGCAGAATTTTAATTAAAAAATAATAAATTTTAGTTCGATGCCTCGATTTTAAATTTTTTTCTATGATGTCGATTCAATTTAGCATAAAAATTTTGTTTATTTTCTTAAGATAATCAAAAGCTAAAATAAATTTTAAAAATTGTTTTTCATTCTTTAAATTTTTTCACTTAGTCTAGAATAGAAATCAATAGGAGAAAAATAGTTCTTATCAAATAAATTTAATTTCAGATTAGATTTTATCATTTTCTTTAATGTAAATAATTAAGTTGTGTGAGAGGAAATTTTCAATATCATAAGTTTCAAGCCAAGCAACTGATTATTAGTTTTGAATAATTTTTTTTTTTTTCACTCAATTAAAATTTAAATTAATCCTAAAAATTAAATGTAATTAGTCGAAGGAAGAGTAACAAGGGAATATAGCCTAAAAGATTAAAAAATTTAATCTTCTTTTTTTGTTCGATTTTTGTTGATTTAAAGGCACTTAAATTGCGATATTTTTAAAATTCTTATTAACCTGAGAATTATTTTTTTCTATTTAGAACTAGGATTTATGTAAATAATGAAATTATTGATTTGCTTGAAATAATTTAGAGTATTTGAGATTATTATGCTTGTTTGATGATGACGCTACTATTTCAGAAGGGGAAGCATCAAATAAACAAAAAGCTTGAACATAATTATATTCTTTTGCTTTAATTTATCTATTCGTTTGAGTGAGCATTTTGTTAACAAGTTTTAAAAAAATAATACAAAAAACAAAACGGAAAAGCAACAATTAGAATATTGGCTCTTTAGCTACATAAATATTTTGAAAAAGCGTCACATCCATTCGAATCGATTGTGTCTTATGCCAATATTTGATCCTTTATTTTCACCAAGCAAAAAAAACTAATTTGCATAAAGCATTATGCAAATTTACGAATAATTCTGCTTCCCTTCGCGTTTCATCTCCATATCTAATATTTTTTATCAGAATTTGATTTATATCACCCCAAAGTTGATTTCATTTTCATTTGGTTGCTGCAAGAAAAAATCAAATATCAATAGAAAATTTTTTTCTTTATAAGTCAAAATAGATAAAACATTCCACTTAAGCTAAATTTTATTTAACATTAGGTGTTCTCTTACCGAACTGACTAAACAATCCAGATTTAGTATTTAGCTATTTCAACAACTCTCAAACATTTTTTAAATTACAACAAGTTATTTCAAAACATAAAAGTCGCAATACTTTTTCTTATTTTAAATTAGCTCCAAAAGTTAATTACAGTCAACGTGCTAGTATAAAATGAAAAAAATTAAATTTTTATTTAGGATTAGCTTTTATGCTTAAAAATTTATTTTAAAAAAAGTTTCAAAAGTAAAATATCCTTAGATCTGGCATAAAACCATTAATGATTAATTGCTTGGCTATATTGCATAATCTGAATGAATCATTTAAATTCAATAGCTAAGTTTTAACTTGGCTTTATACTAGTTTATTTAGAATAAAATATTAATTCATTATTTCTTAGCGTGCATTTAAGATTGAGCTTTATGTACCTTTGAACAGTGAATAATAATTGAAATTATCTCGTAATAAATTTCTAAAATTTAAATTTCTATTTTGTTCGAGGCACATTTCGCAAGCAATTACATTTATTATTTAGCTCTGTTGATTAGGTAGCTTACAAAAATAATCATGTTCCATTATGTTAAAATCTTAGTTGTACGCTAATTTTAGTTTTAAATTAAAACTACATTTAGAATAAGAATTCAAGTAATCTTTGCAAAAAAAAAAAGATGGAAATAACTCTTAAGTTAAGATTTTTTAATTAGCATTATAATCTTCTTCTTATTTAAATTTTCTTCCATTTTCCTCTTCTCTTTTTAACAGCTCTTAGATTTTTTCAATTAAGATATAAGATTTAAATTAAAAAATTTTAATATCTAAATTAGTCGAGACATTAAACAAAATTTTGCAGTCCGATTGATTTAGATCGTTTAGCATTAATTATTAATTTTTTGTCATGACAACAATATCGAAAAAAATTGATACTTAAAGGAAATTTTAATTAATAAAAAAAAATGAAAATAAAAATAAAAAAATTTATTTTCATAAGAACCATGTGTTTGTTAGAGATGATTATTTCCAGAGCACATCTGATAGCAAGTAGATAAAAGGAACCAATTATAAGATAAGTAATTAGTAACGTTGTCTAATTTTTATATTTTTATTAAGTTAAATATTTCAAAATTTATAAGCGAAGCTTTTTTTTTGGATAAATCTTGAAATGTTTTAATTTCTAATTATGCAATTACTTGTTTCTTATCTTTCTTGTATGTATTAATAAAAATGAAATCTATCTGTTTTGTGTTTAGCACAAAGCAATTTATTTATTTTATCGTTTCATAAAATAGAAAAATAGCAATTTTAATCGTTTGATTAAATTTTGCTCAGTAGTTAAAAATCTTCAAATGCAAGGTTAAATGATTAAAGTTTTGTTAAAAAAAAAACTTAATTTTAGGTATTCGTAAGGTGAATTTGTGTACAAGTGCGTAAGTTTTTCAATTCTCTAGTTGCATTAATAAAATTTTTAAATTTTTTTATGAAAAAAAAATTTCTAAAATTTGTTCTTGAAAATCATAAACTTATGCAGTTTAAAAAGCATAAATTTAATTAAATTAATAAAAATTGACTCATGTCAAATATTCTAATTAAATAGGGTTCTTTTCAAATTTTTGTTTTAATTTAAATTTTTTTCTGGTTCAATTTACTTTCTAAATTTAAAATATTGAATTTTTATCAGAGTTTAAACAAAAAAATTATTTTTAAGTAAGTTTATTTGGATTTCTTTTAGCTTAAATTATAAAAATTTTAATTATTGATCACTTCTCGGTTAGTAAATAATTAATAAAATATTTAAAGTGTTTTTCTATCAAAAAATATTACTCAAGGCTCAGTAAGTATTAGTTTATATTAAGGAAAATTGAAAAATAAAATTAACTGAGCCTTGAAAGTAAAAAATTTTGTTCATGATGGACAGTTATTTCATAAAATAAGAGAAATTTTTTTATTTTTTTTCATACTTTTTTAAATTAAAAATAAAATTAATATTCTTTAAAGTGTAAATATTTATTTGATTTTTTGTCATGTGATGTGTGATTAAACTAGATTAAATTATTAAAGTAGACAAATACATTAATTTTAATCAAATTGGAAAAAATCCGGGTCAGTATAAAAATAGTTTGTTGTTGAAGCAAACAAAAACCCGCTGGATTTTTTTATACGAATTCAATTAACTCAATACTTAATTGAATTATGTATTTTAGTAAACAGATAAAATTTGAGGCTAGAAATTCTTCTTTTTTTTAAATTAGAAAATTTCAAAATAAAAAAAAAGCCTAATATTAAATCTATTTATTTATTTAATTCTATTCAAAACAAATGACTAGACTAAATGAAAAAAAAATCGGTCATATTTAATGGCATCTTATACTCTGTTGCAATCCTATTCTAAATAGATAAATTTTCATTGTGTTCTTTTTTTATTATTATAAGGCGTGGTCAATTTGATCACTTTCTTTGCATTCACAATTTATTTTTAAAATGGTTTCCGAATAATAAATCTAGTGTTATTTAAACCGCTTAATCTAATGTTACAATAAAAGTCATTCTTAGTTTTTAGATAAGATAACAAGTCAAAATGCTCACTAAACTAATCGATAATGCAGAGTAGGCATTTTTCATAAAATTTAAGAAATTTTTTTAACACTTTTATTTACTTAGTGAGAGTGATAACCCGTTCCGACCGGAGGGAAACTTGGCCAAAGAAGCCGACGAGTTCATCAAAGAGTTGACCATCAAAAAAGAGCGCGAGGTCAACGATATATTGAGAAACACTAGTTTGAACAATAGCAATACAACATCTGTTAACGAGCAAACGCAACAGTCCAGCGATGCGGAGAAAGCACGTACTGTTATTGAGTATCAGCAGACTGTCGAAAGACCAGATGTTGTTAGTCTTCCTGAGCCTAGAAAACCAGAACCTAAAGAACCAGAGTTAGACAATCAAACTCCTGTCGAACAACCCCAGCCTACCGAGAATGAACAAAAAAAAAAGAAAAAAGTTAAATCCAAATGTGGCTGTGTAATATCTTGAACTATTCGAACATCAATCCGACTAGTCTATGTTTTTTAGTTCATGTGAAAATGAGAGTTGATTTTTTTAATATAAATAAAACCGATTTTTTTTATCATAGATTAAATTTTATTGTGTAAGGCCCAAATCAAAGCATGGATAATAAAAAACAGTGACTCTAGGGTGCTTCGTTAATTCGATACATTGATTTTGTTTTTATTTGGGTTTAATAGTTTTGACTTAATTAGTCTTCTTGATGTTTTTCATTTTAAAATTGTCATTTTTTCATGAATCAAAACAGATTCGTTATTAATTTTTTTTCCTAATTATCAATTAAACTTTATTTTTGTAAAATTGTAATTGAAAAACTAATAAAAAAATCTAAATATATCCTTTATCTTTAAATCACAAAAACTAATAAAAATTAAACGACTTATTAATTTTAATCTAAACTATTACAAGTCTAGATAAATACAACTAAAAACATAAATATATTAATATTACACTCAATTGATGATTTATCCAAATTAAATTATTATTTATAAAGCATAATATATCAAACTTTTAGAAGATTATGTCAACATTTTTTATATCAAGACAACACTCCATTGTCAGCTATAGATCCTAATTTTGTCTTAACACCCAGCACCAGTGAACGTAAAAATTTTATATCAATTTTTTATAAACATGATCTAATAAGTAAAATAAAGTGACTCGCAGCATCGGCTCTTGAAATATTTGGATTATTTACAAAATAATTTTCACACTTTTTTAAAAGGCTAGTTAACATTTTTTTCAAAAAAAATTTTTTTTAATATTTTTCTAAATTTTGTCCTTTACTATTAATGTATTTATTTAATGTACTTTAACAATTCAATTTATTAGGAGACTTTGTTCTAAATAATGGTTCATTATGCAACATGGTTCAATACCAAAAGATATAGTTTCAGCCACATACTACAAATTCAAAGCAGTTGTCCTAGTGAATCACATGGCACCTGAACCCTTTGATTTTACTTAATTTTTCTAAAGACATTGTGCTAATGGAAAACAGCATCCAGCTTATTAATAAAAAATGGAAAAAATTGGATGAAAACTCAAAAAAAGAAATAAGTGTTGACAAGACAGAATTCATGGCAGTCAACATAAATTTAAAAGAAAGTTATGTCGAGTTGGGCAAATATATGCTGAAAAAAGTAGAAGACTTCTTCTATCTTGGCTTTGTGATGCAATTACAGAAAGCGACTGAAAGAAGCCCAAAGCTTTACACATGGAGCTTGGAAAATCATGAAAAAGATCATGTCAAGATCGAGCAAAAAATTAACACTTTCAAGGCATCTATTTCACTCTATGGATACGGACCATAAAACCGCAAATAGACCAAAAAATCAATAGCTTTACAATTAAGTACTTTGGTTGAATTGTCAACATTAAGCGATTTGACCATATTTCACTAGAGATCATATACAACCAAGTTAATAGACTCATGATTAATGAAATCATTCTTTCTTAGCAGCTAGGATGGCTTGGTCACATACTAAGCATGGAAAGCAAAGAAAAAAAGTTAATGAGCCAAAAATACGACATGGTCAAGCAAGGAGAGGCGCCAATGAGCTCTCATACAAATGTAAAATAGATAAGACTCTTACTGGTTGATTAGACAAAAAGTAGAGTACAAATAAAATTTAATTTTTAACTATCTATTAAAAATAAATTTAAATTTATTTTAGCAAAGTTAAATTTTCAATAAATTTTCAATTTGTTCATTTGGTTACAAAATTTTTTCAGCTTAATTTAAATACATTGTGATTTACACAGACTTTTAACATTTAAAACTTTCAAATTTCAATTTTAAAAAATTTAAAATATTCAATTCAGTGAAAATGGGCATTTAGAATTTTTTAGGTATGGCTAAGAAAGTCGTAGCTTTCTAAAAAAGAGTACTCTATTAAAAATTAGAAAGAAAAAATAGCGTTAAAATTATTTTTTTTTCTTTTAATTTTTATTTTTTTTTTACATCGCCTTCTAGGCGTTATCTGAAATAAATAAATAAATTAATTTGACAAGTCTTTTCTTAGTTTTTGGCTATAGATTTTGAGTTAAATATTAGTTTTTTAAAAAAATCAAATTTCAATGCTAGATTTTCAGAGTTAAAGCGTCCTTTAAAATAAAATTAAAGTTAAATTGATAAAAATTCTTCTAATTTTAACAGTAATTAAGTTTGTTAATTTTAATGTCCATTAAAAGCTGAAATGAAATATTTTTTTATTAGATTATTTTCAAAAATCTTAAATTGAATACAGAGTTGTTTAAAAGTCCAAAATAAAAGTCCAAGTCAAAAGTTTTTTAAGTTCAAATTTTTTTTATTTTTGTTTTATTTTTTTTAGATGATGATAAAATCTGGACTTAGACTTTTTTTAAAAAAAATAAAATTAAAAGTCTTTACTTGGACTTGGCTTGAGACTTAAGTTTTTTAAACAACTCTAATTGAATATATAAAATAAAATTGATTAAAATTTTTCAAAAGGTTGAATTTAAAAAAAATTGATGACTGTCCCCTTGAAGACTAATTAGGAAGAAATTCTAGAATAAAAGCAAGTCTAATCTAATGAAGATTATTAGAAATCGTAGACAGAAATTGAAAATTCAAAGAAAAATTTCAAAATCCCAAATGATTATTATGCTTGTCCTATTTGGAACCTACACTACCATAATGAGTTGGATAGTTAAAGCAAAACTATTATTACCGTATTTCTTTGTTTAAAATAATATAAACCTCTTTGTAGATCGGACCTTCATCTGTTTCATTTAATATCTATCATTTACTAATAGATCAGGTTTAGCTCTATAATTATTTGAAGAAAATTTTCAGACAAAATGCTAAATTCTTCGCTAAAGACACAACTTTGGCGACAGTTTTGATCAAGGAAATACTATAATAATCACTGCTGTAAATAAGAAATTGTTTAGTATTAAAAGACTCTTTTTTTTGTCAACCTCTGTTAAAGTTCAGTTTTTCAAAACATTTATCCTACCTTATTTTGATTATTGTTCAACTCTCTTGTGTTATTTTTCTAAAGA
>PJRA01000114.1:427351-438764 GCA_016987375.1 Brachionus koreanus | reverse complement strand
GACAAAGCTTATGCTAAATTTTGTTTAAGGCGTTCAAATCGGGAAGCATATGTAATTTTATAATGAGTGTTGAAGAGCCATTGGGTTCACTACAGTATCTCAGAATATGGCATGACAACTCCGGTAAAGGAGACTCTAAATCTTGGTACCTGAATATGGTTACCATTGTAGATCTTCAAACTAACCAAAAGTAAAATTTGTGTCTCGATTTTTGCTGGTAGAATTTTTAATTTTTTCATCTAAGATCAAACTTTGTGTGCAATCAATGGTTCGCTGTCGAAAAAGGTGATGGGCAGATCGATCGAGTCATTTCCGAAGCGTGCAAAAATGATCTTGTATCATTCAAGCATTTATTTACTCAATCGGTTAAGAAAAAATTTACTGATAGTCATCTTTGGTTCTCTGTATTCGCCAGGCCTTCCAAAAGCTCATTCAGCAGAGTTCAGCGTTTGTCATGTTGCATGTCCTTGCTATTCACAACAATGATTGCCAACGCCATGTTCTATAGAAGTGATGATAACACCAGGTCAAAATCTGGAGTCCTACAGATTGGACCTGTCAAGTTTACTATGTCTCAAGTATAATTAACACTAATTTTCATATAAATTTGCTTATAACTTTTTATCAGCTGTACACCAGTGTGATCAGTACCATGATTGTGGTACCTGTTAATTTGATTGTTGTAACTTTGTTCAGAAAGGCTAAGCTTAAGCGTAAAAGTTTGCTAAAGTCCCGAAAAACGGGACATATTGCTAGGCAGCAATACTGGCGAAAGGTCAAACAGATAGAGAATATAGAACTGCCAGACAATGAAGATTTTGACCGAGCTTCTTACTTCAATGCCGATTTCGGCCAAAAGAGTCAATCAGATTTTTCTACTAAACAAAATGAAACAAAAAAAAAATTGTAATTTTATTTTTTAAGAGAAAAAAAAAATCGATTCTAACTTAAGTGTTATTATTTTAATACTCTTGATGCTTTTATTTTAGATGCAAAACCATTTTAAGTATCATAAACAATTGGAATTATACCCTTAAACAAGCATTTATATTCTATTTTTAGATTTAATTTTCTTTCAAAAAATGTAAAAATAGGTTTGAATCGTTATTTAGACTCAAAAATATAGTTATGTTAATTATAATTTACAAATCTGATTTTAATATTTTTTTAAACCTTTTATTCTATTCGACATTTTAGTGATATTTATGAATATTTATATTTAGATTAATTTAAACATTTTTTATCATGTTATATTTTATAAATATTTGAAATTTGATTCCTTTCATGACAAAAATTTTGTTTCAACCTATTTTCAATATAAATCAAATTTCATATGACTTTCAAGAACAAAAACTCGATTTCTATTTGAAATAGAAAACATGAAAATATTTTTAGGCTCTTCGAATAAAGTATTCTTTAGGGCTTTAAATTCATAATGAAGCTTTCTTAGAAATCCAAATTTATATTTTTATTTTTAAAATTAAATTTCACCTAAATGCACATACTAGAATCTGCCGACTCGTTAAAACTAGTTTAATACCTTTCTGGAAACTTTTCATTTGAAAAAATTAATTTGATTTATTATTTTAAAAATTTTATAAATTATTTGTCTGAAAAAAGTAAGAAAATAAAAAATACAACCCTACTTAAAAGCAACATTTTTAGCAATATATCTTTAGCTGAATAGATCTTTATGGCCTTGATGCTCGTTTTTAAAAATTCAAATAATCTAAACTGTTCGATTTTTTTATTAAATTGATTAATGAAGGTTAAAAGAAAAATATAGTTTAATCTTAGATTTTTAGGGACTCATTTGTTTTATGAACTTGAATGAAATCCCAAGTCAATCAGGAAACATATTAAAATTTTTATTGATATTTTTAGGCGTATATCTGATATGTTAACTGAAAATGATGTGCATTTTCCTATAAGTTGATAGGTGAACTAAGAGCACAAAAATTTTTAGAGAAAAAATATGTGAGCTAAATCAAAATTATTAATACAATTGAAAATTATTATAATAAAATATATCAAAAATTAGTTATCCACAGTTTAAATTTTTTTCAATGAGTCTTGATTACATGTATTTTGAAACCCACTCATTTACACAATATTTCTCTATACCTATTTAATCACACAACTCACAATCATTGAAACAACTTTGTACATCTTTTATTTTATTTGATAAATTATTTACAAAAAAGACATCTTTATTACCATGCTTTGGAATTCCGTAAAACAATTTTTTAATGACCAGAGCATTTTATAGCTTTTACACTTTTTAAGTCAGAGTTAAAGGTAGAAAAATTTTTCCTCAATAAAATACTCATTTATAGCAATAGTCTAGTTGATTGTTACCCAAAATTTGGTTTCGTTATAAAAAAAATCAAGTAAATATGTGCACTGAATAGATCACATAAGTTTCAGTTAACACTTTTTCGAGCACTATTTTTTCAAAGGGTGCACATATTATTCATTATTCTAATTTATTTTTACAAGAAGCATAGCTTTATGTGCGAGGAACAAGTTATTAACTTAATTTTTTAAATTTTTAAAACAAAGAAAAAGTTACATTTATTTTGTCTAATTTATATGAAAAATTTTAATAAAATACACGGAAAAAAAATTGTATGTATAAAGTCTATCAAAAGTTACGTCATGAATTTTCTAGAAACAGTTAAATAAATTGATTTTCTACGTGTTCATATCTGCTTAATAGCTCATTCCTTGCAATTAATCTTACTTTGCATAGAAAAATGTAATGAAATTAATTGAAATTTTCAAAATCTATTTTTAAACTTTTCATTAATTCTTATGTAAATAAAATATCTAATTTTAGAAAATATACTCTTTAAACAACATTTAAATAAATTGTAAAAATTTTTAAGCAAACAAGGCTGTCTACCATAATAGCTTTTTACAGAAGTTCTTCCCAAAATTTCCCAATAATGCCAATAATTTGTCCTCGCGAGCCAGCATCTATATTAACTAATCTTTAAAACTATTTCTCTTTTCTTTTATAATAATTATTATACAATTAGATTGATTTACTTTTATCAATAATAATCAAATCAATAAATTTTTTAAAAATATTTTGGATTAAAATATCACGACAAAAATGCTTGATGCTTCTCGTGTTAAAAGTAGATTATTTTCGTGGATGCAACTCTATAAATCAACAATCTTTTTTAGTTTTATAAATCTAGATATTTTCTATAAAATTGGATCTTAAGCGTCACTTTTACATTCGTGATGGTATCTTGGACTCTATTGAGCTTTGTTTGGGTAACTTAAGATTCAAAAAATTCAAAATCCTTCTTAATGAATTAATTAAACCAAATTAAATCAATTCACTTTTTCTGGTCCAGAGGAATTTACTTTCAATATATGTTACTATTTTTCTACTTTTTATTTTTATTTTTTATAAACAAAATTTTTATACTTTTAATTTTACTTCTCCTAATGGAGGTTAATTTGAATTAAATAAATAAATATAAGAAATAAATTGAGAGCTAATTAACTAATTGATCAATTGAATCTTTTAAATAAATGCCAAAATTAGAATTAAAATTAGAGTTCATCCACCCAGGTATTTAAAAATCACAGAAACCATCACTCAAAAATTACGAATTATTGTATTTATTTAAACTCAATTGAGATCTGAATTATTTTTTTCAATTTTTGTAAATACCTAACTACAAAATTTTTCTTTAATACTTGAGGGTTATCTTTTGAATTCAATGAAAAATAATGTTTGTATCTTCCTTTACATTAAAAAAAAATAAAGGTCTAAGTTGCTTGGTAATCAATCAATAAAATAAAAAAATTAAATTGGACCATAAAACTCAGATAAAATATTTAAAATAAGATATGTATAAAATGTCTAGATAAATTAATTCTTATATAAATTTAAAAATTTTTTTAATTTTTGACAATATACTGCCAAAATTTTCGAATATCGCCTTTATTAAATAGTCCAAAAATATTTAGTTTAGTTTTTGTTTGAGTAGGTTTTTAATTTATATATTTTTTTAAAACTGAAAATTAATAATATTCCATATAAAATATTTTAACTTAATAGCTTCATCTAAAAAACTTCAAAATGCTTCTGAAATAAAAAAATAAACTTTGTAATTAAAAATTTTTTTTCAAGTCTAAAAAAATTGTTTTCTTCTAATCGTAATTTGGAGTATAAACGTGAGTCTACAGAGGATGCACGTAACAAAAAACAAGGAAGAAATTTACCACATTGGGTAATTTACATTAGTTGGTTTTGTAGGTTTTTTTTTCAATAACATTTCATATTATTTAAAATTTTTTTAGTGGTCTTTGTCAGTATATTGGTTCCTGCCTTTTTCGTAATTTTATACTCTTTGGAATGGGGAAAAGAACGCTCAGAAGCCTGGCTTACATCATTGTTTTTGTCATTTTTCCAGTCTTTGTTGGTTGTTGATCCATTAAAGGTGTTTATTATCACAGCAGTGATAACATGGATTCTAAAAAAGCCGGACGAAGAGGACGACTCTTTGATAGACAGCGGGGATCCGCTGTATAATGCAATTATAAACCAGGACGAAGAATACTTGCACACCACCATGTCTAGTCTGAGTCAAATTGACCTTAGGGAAATAGCTGAATCTAGGAGATCCAAATTGGCAACACTAAAACCAGTTGATCCAGAAGAGCTTGAGCGGCAAAGAATCGAAAGAAAAAATGCCGTCAAGCTAAAAGAAATTATTCGCGAAGCTGCAAGCTATTTATCATTTTTCTTGGTTGTTTTGTTTCTATCTTATCAAGCTAGATCTAAAAACTCTTTCTATGTCCATAAAGATTTGTCGAATTCGTTGCTAAATAATAGAGAAATGGCTTTTGGAGACATACAAAGCCGTGATGACCTGTGGAATTATATTGAAAAGGTTTTTGTGCCGAGCATGTATGCGCCTAGATGGTATAATGACAAAAAGATAAGTTGGAGAGAAAAGCTGACCACATATAACCGATACTTTTTAAGAGTAGGTGCATCAAGAATACGTCAATTGAGAATTAAAGAAGATTCTTGCATTGTTAATTCGAAAATGGCCAAATTGTTTGATCATTGCAGAGATAATTATAATTGGATGGATGATGACACTAGGGACTATGATGTTAGTTGGAAGCCAATAATCAATGGAACTTTGACTAATTCGTCTTCAACAAGAGCTGAAGCCGGTATTAAAAAGAGAAAAACTAAATGGAAATGCCAAAATGCTTGGTGTTATCAGGTAAAATGTTGTTTTTCTATAAATAAAAAGTTAGTTTAATAACCATCTAAATTGTGTTTGTTTAGCCTAAATAAAATAAAAAAAATGGAAATTTTTAGATTAATAGATGAAAAAAATTATTTCGTTTTAAATAGATTACATACTTTTATATACTGTTATTTTCAATTTGTTAATTTGTAAAATATTTTGGGATCTCAATTCAAAATAGCTGCACTTAAATTTGCAAGTTTAATAGAGCAAAAATAAATCAAATCATTTTTGTAAATTGGATAAAATAGTTTGAAAAACCCTAAATAATTTAGCTATAAAAAATTTATATTATCACGTAAAAAAAATCGTTTTTCTAATCAAATCTTCACTCAGTTTCGGCTAGGGCTAACTATCCAACCGTTCAAGGATCAAAATGTTTAGAAAGAAATCAAATGATCCTAAGCTGCACAAGTAGCTCGTAAGAAGAATTTAAAAAATTATCAATTAACAAACTTATCGCTATTAAAACCTCCATTTTAGTAACAACTCATCTATATTAATAGATCTAGAAAATTTGAAAAATCTTCTCAACTAAAATTTAATAAGATAAAAATAGTAAAACATGTTTAATAAAAAATCATTATATTAAAACAGAGTTGTTCAAAAGTCATAAAGCCAAAGTCAAGTCAAAGACTATTTTGATATATTTTACAAGATAATTGAGAAATGGACCTTTTTTTGACAATTTTGAGAGGTCTGTTGCCAATTTTAGTCAAAAATATCTAAAACGCTATTACTATGATGATTATATGATGAATGCAATGAAAAAAAGAGTTTATTTTGATAAACATGTAAACCTCATACAAAAATACATAAAAGTATAGAAAAAAAATTGTCGAATAAAGGTCAATTTTTCAATGAACTAAACCTTACTTCAAATAGATAAAATAAATCATGTTCTATTAGTCAATCGTTAATAAATATTTTACTTAAAAAAAAACTTTTCTTTTAATATGTAGATTTTGTATTTTTCTTTTTAAAAAAAAAAGCCACCACTCAAAGAAATTAGTTAAATTTTTTAAAAATATTTTGGATTAAAAAATCACGACAAAAATGCTTGATGCTTCTCGTGTTAAAAGTAGATTATTTTCGTGGATGCAACTCTATAAATCAACAATCTTTTTTAGTTTTATAAATCTAGATATTTTCTATAAGAATAGATGTATTTCTAATAATTTTGAATTTAATAAAATTTTTTTTTACAAAAATAGCGATGTATTTATTAAAATCAGTAGCGAGGACATTATGGGTTTTGTTTAATTATCACTTAAAATAGCTTTTCTATTTTTTTAATTTATCAGTTAATATAAAATTTAATTTAAATCCTTTTCTAGCCTTTTTTACCTAGCTTATGGCTTTTATTTATAAAATTATTTAGCTAAATTGTTAACGCCATTTTTTTTGCTCTTTTTTAGTATCGAAAGCTATTTAGGTACATTTTTATTTAAAATTTGAAAAAAAAAGTTTATAAAAAAAACAATACCGATTAAGAAAAAAAGGTTCTTACTAAAAGCAAGAGTTTTTAAAATATTTTGAAAAACTTCAACAGTTTTTTTTGCTCTTTAAAATAAAAAAAATATAAATTTACTAAAAAAACATCAAAGGAAACTCGTCATTTTTAGGTAAAGGTGTTCCAGATGGCCTATATCTGTTGATATGTTGTAACAACTAGGTTTTTATATATTTTTAATTATTTGAAGATATTAAATAACTGTTCAAAGTTTGGTTAAATTCGGTCTATGAGAACATATTTTTTTACCTTCACAAACTTTCTTTTTTGAACACTCGTAACATTAAAGCACATTAAATTTTTAATATCTAAAACAATTCTTAAATGACAACTGACAACTTAATTTGTAACTAAAACAACTTGATTATTTTAGAGGTCTGTTACCAAAACCTGTCATATCTTAAAACTTAAAGGCAATAAAAATCTCAAAAAAATTTTAAGAATCTTTCCTGTTTTAAAATGAGATAATTTTTAAAGATTTGTAAAAGAATGAAGGAAAATTGATGCGAAATAACTGATTCTTAATAATTGATATTAAATTTAAAATTAACTATATTAATTTTTAACCTTTCCTAAATTTAAAAAATTAATTGAATTTTTTTTTAAAATAAAAAATAATGATTCGTTTTTTAGTTACCTTAGAAAGCAAAGTTTAATGGGATGTCTTAATGTGTTAAAATTCGATCACCTGGTTACCAGGTGTATTTATTGAAAATATATTGAAATATAAAATTTAAGAGTTTTTTCAAGCATTTTTAAATTTTGATAAACTTAACTATTATCTAATAATAAATATATTAAGTAAAGTTTTTATTTATTCAATGTCTAAATATTTGAAGTATATTTAAGAATTTCTATTCTTTCTAAGGTTTTTTTCAAAAAAAATATTCTATAAGCAAGATTAAATTTCTAATCAAATTTATATTTATCAAAGCCATTCAGAAATTGAATATATTTTAAAATTAAAGAAAAAAATAGTTGATACTTGCCTGTAAATACAGTAATATTTATATTTTTTTAAAAGTAATTACAAAATTTATAAAATTAAATAGAAAAAAAATTTCTGTTAATTAAAATTAAAAATATTTATTCAAATAAATTACAAATTTTTATTTTAAATTTTTAAAAAAATCTTTTGAAAACAAAATTAATAGTTTTCTAAAAATTTAACAAAAGAACACATTACAAACAAAAAGCACGCCAATATTGGGTAAATTTACTACATACAAAGGTGGAGGCTATGGAGTTAGCTTGGGTCGCACTCTTGAAAGAACACAAAGATTATTGACTGCTCTAAAATCTGAAAAATGGATCGATGAATTAACTCGAGCTGTTTTCATGGAATTTTCATTATACAATCCAAACGTAAACCTATTTTCCTCTGGAACTTTGGTTGTAGAATATTTGTCAACTGGAGCGGCAACCACATACCAGGCTATTAGTGTAAATTATTTATTATTAATAAATCTGAAAAAAAAAATTAAAATAAAATTTTAATTGTCTAGGTTTTTAATTTGTATAATCATTTGGGAAGTTTTGGAATTGTTGTTTTGGTTTTTGAGATAATTTACATCATTTACATCATTTACTTTTTGGTTGTAGAAATAATTAAAATCAAAAATCAAAAGTGTAAATATTTTAAGCAATTTTGGAATCTAAATGAATTAGTTATAATTATTTTTTCAATTGTTTCAATGGCTATGTATATAATGAGAACACTTTTCACAAACTTGGCCATCAAAACTGTTTTTGAAAGTGAACTTGGTGAATTTGTCAATTTTAATACAATTGGCTTATGGGACGAAATATTCAATGCAGTGTCAGCAATTGTGGTTTTTTGTGCTACTTTAAAATTTATGAAACTTTTGAGATTTAATAAACATATTGGAATTTTGGCAGCTACTCTCAAGCATGCTAATCAAGATTTGCTTGGATTCAGTGCTACGTTTGGCATAATATTTATGGCATTTACTCAATTCGGAAATCTTATATTTGGCTCTAAGAATCCGTACTACAAGGATTTTGTTAGCTCTTTGTCCAGTACGTTTAGATTTTCTCTTGGTCAATTCAATTTGAAAGAGCTACAAGACTCTAATTATGTCTTAGGTTCAGTTTATTTTGTAATATTCATCTTATTGGTGATAATGGGACTAATGAGCATGTTCATAACCATTCTTGATCAGGCGTATCATGAGGTAAAAGAAGAAATAGAAGCAAGAGGAGATAATGATAATGAAATAGTGGATTATTTTTTTGAAAAAATAAAAAAATTAAAGCCGAAAAAAAAGAAAAACAAGCGAAAACACTCTTCTGAACTTAATGTTTCTACTACATCCCTAAGAGTAAATATCAAACAAAGTGATAAAATGGACCCTTTTTACTCAACGTCTTTCAAAAGTTTGAATTTTACATCAGCTTCTCAATATGAAAGTCATGAATCAATGAGTTTATATTAAGACAATTTTTTTTTAATTAAAAGACACCTGACACAAATTTATCCGGTAAAACTATTTTTAAATAAAAAACTTTAGCATTGCTTTTATTTTTATTATTTATTTTGAAAACAAATTTATATCAAAAAATTTAATTTATTAACTAAGCTAAATCTAAATATTTTTTAAGAGAAATTTGAATTTTATTTTTTTGCTTTTCTTCATTTTGAATATAAACAAAACGTTGAAATAAAATTTTTAAACTGCTAAGAGAATCATTAGTCTTAGATATTGTTATTAATGGTTTTGTTAATTGAATATCTATTAAATTGAACATTAGAACAGAAAACAAAAATTTTAATTTAAAATGACTGCTTTTCTAAGGATCTAAAATTAGTATTGCAAAATGTATCAGTCAAATGCTGACCTATACAACAGAGCCATTAAGTCAATGCATTAAAAAAAAAAGACTGCGATGGCTTGGACATCGAATGTCCAAAACCTCACCAATTTAAATTGAATAAAATTTTCTTCTTTTTAATAAAATTAAAATTAATCAAAGTAATTTTATATATAAAACACACAGAATTTTTAATTAATTTTAAATTAAACATTTAATTGTCAGTAAATTTTTCAAATTTTTCATGAGATTTAAAATTTAATTAAACAAACAAAATATTAAGGTCTCTGAGAAAAAAAAACTGTAACATAAAGGAAAAAATTATGTACACAAAGTAAAAAAGTAATTAAAAAGTCTTTTATAATATTCAACTTGAGTAATTAACTTGGTTGAAATACAATATCTAAAAAATTATAAATTCGGATAAATAAGTAATTTGGAAATTTTACTTTGTCTTTTGGTTGATGAATTTTTTAGATATTGGACGTGTTTTCATCCAACAAGTTTCGCCGTAATGATTATTCCAAATAAAATAGGTACACCCGTTTGTTGCTGCACACAAGCCACAAAATTAAAAAATGTCTAATTACTATTGATTTAAAAAATGTAGCTGTATGAAATTAGGGAGGCCTGAATGAAAAAAATAAAGATTAATATCAGTTTAGAAAGTAGATTAAACTTAGCCGAAATAATATTTTAAATCCTTTTTTTTACGCAGGGCAGAATTTAATTAGAAATATTTTTGAACAAGAAATAGATTTTAAATCACATTTAGAGAATTATATCTTAAATCGGATCAATTATATGTATTTTTCTTTTTACCATTAAAGACACTGTTGAACTAATCTAAACTAATCTAAAAAGAATACTCGTTTTAAAAATGATTCTAATCTTAAAATATACACTGTGTATTATTTTAGTCCGAATATCAATCTGAGGATTTGTTTAAACAGAGTTAAGAAACTTTTTTAAATTTTAATTAATTTAAATAATATGGAGATATTTATTTAGCAAATTTTGTAATTTTGAAAAGCAAAATATTTTAATTAGCATTTTTTTTAGATATAAGTTTTGTTGCCAAGCATAATTTTAAAAAATTCTATGCTACAATCAATTATTGTATTTTGTAAATCTTTATTTTAATTTTATTCTTTTCGCAGACTTGTTTTACTCTATGTTTTAGAAAAAATTCGATATGGCAAAAAAAGAATAAAAATTAGGAACAAAAACAAAAATTAGTTCAATAACTGGTGTAAAATTAAAAATGGCACAAAATTAATTTTTTCATAAAAATTTTTTTATCTAATAAAGCCTTTAGATTTTTTTTAAAATTATAACTGAATCTTCCTATTTTGTAAAAATAATATCAGTTGAGGTATTGAACTCCATGAAGACGTATGATATCGAGCCTAGAGCGATCAGTCTTGGCATGGTCTTGTACAATCTTTGTGTCGATATTGCTCATGCAAGTGCGAATTTTGTTTTCGAGTTGCTTTAGATTTTTGGCCTTCCAATCACCCTCATAAACTTTAGCTTTCAAATTTTCCCAAAAATCTTGGTCGTTTGGTCGTGTTTTTGGTACGTTTTCACTTACGTGTCTTGCCAAGAGTGAAATATGATTCATCATCAATTATAAATTCATATCTGCTATATTTTAAAAGCATTCGACGACATTTTGAACTAGCTGCCTTTTCCTAGTCAGCATTTAAATGAGATCTCTTGTGTTTTCTATACTTTTGATGTACACTCCTTTAAAAATTTTTTCGATATAGATATAGTG
>PJRA01000114.1:415178-427219 GCA_016987375.1 Brachionus koreanus | reverse complement strand
GTACATCTTTTACTAAAAACTTATCGAAAATTAAACTTTTTGAAATAATTTTTATTTCATTTTAAACTAGGATAAGTCTAATTTTAAATTTTGAAAAAAATTGGGAAAGGTCTTGTCCACTCTTATAGAGAATTAAACTTAACCTTTGTGCCTTTTTTTATTCTACACCCGTTAATTGCAGCTCATCAAATCAAGTTTTACAATCTTCATAAGATAATTTATTAATATCTAAAATCAAGCTAACATCTAGTTGAGCAATATTAAAGGAAATGGTTTGGAAAATGGTTTCCCAAAATAGCGAAAATAGAAATATTAGTTAATAAAAAAAAATTAAATTAGAAATTCAAATGATCTATAATTAATTAAAAATTAGAAAAATTATTTGTAAATAAAAATCATCAGTTTTTTTAGTTAGATTAAATTTATTAGTTTTGTATTAATTTTAATTTTAATAAAAGTAAAATTAATTAATAGTCTGTTCAATTTTTTTGAAAAACTTTAAATGCTTTTAATTTTCCTGTAATTTTTAGACAAAAATGCTGCTAAATAACTGGTTATTATTATGGAAATTTTTTTATTCTTTTAAGTTGATAAAAAAAGAAAAAAATTCTGTCATTGAAAAATAAAATCAAGATTTGATTTTAAAAAGGATATTGAAACATTATTATATTAGAATTTTATTTACTTTCTTTTTTAAATAGAAAAAAAGATGAAATTATATTTATAATAATTAGAGTGAATATTAGGTTTTTTGAATTAGCATCAAAATTCGGAAAAATAATTTTATGTTCTTGACGGATAAATAAATGTAATATTTGTTCACTTAATTAGCAGATAAAGATAAAAAAATTAATAATTGTAGCTTTTCAGGTAATAAAATCGTGTTCATTGTAATTTATTCACTTTTTATTTAAATTTTATTCTCTTAAGCTTCAAAAAAATCTTTTATAAACAGTAAATATTATTATTTATTATTTAAATAAATATCTACATTTTTTCAATAATTATTTAAGACATCATACATGTCAATCACTAGATGATAAAAAATTGAATATTTTTTTCAAATAAAAAATTAAGTTTTCAAAATTTCCTTTCACTTGACAGTAAAATTAATTTGATCAAAGAGAAAACATTCAATTAAATATTAAAATTTTATTTATCTAATCTAAATATCAAATAATCAACAATTGATAAGAATTTAAATGTAATTTAAACAATACGCTTGTGGTTTAAAAGAAAATTTTAAGATGGATAGAAAAAATTTAAAACTGCCACTTATATCAGTTACAAATTATGATTGTGAATCGAAAAAGCGTAAACCTAGCGCAGGTTTTTATTTGGACGATGAAAAATCAAGTTCTCATCACGACGCTTATAAGCGTAGAAATGCCCAATTTCAACGACGTCGTGAATCCTTATCTTTATTCACATTAGCTTCATCGAATCAAAAGAAATTCGACTATCTAAATTACTTGCACGAAGAGACCCTGCGCGAGCAAAAAGAGCTTGAGAGCTTGTATAAATCAACATCGGCCATTATTAGAAGGCGACATTCCAAAAGGGGCTCATTTGTCGACTCAGTTTGTTTTACGACCAACACTTTCGAGTCCTACCGACGTCGCTCGTCAGTTAATCTAAATCACAAAAGTAAAGAAAATTATTTCAGAAAAAAAAGTTTAGCTAGCTTTTCAAATTGTCAATATCACGGCCTACGATCAATTTTAAACATATTTATTTATAGAATTTTCAAGTTAATTGTTCTATCTAATAAATGTATTATTTCCATAAAAAATAATTTTAGAGCTTATTTTTTAGTAGTTTTAATTTTTTCTGTTATTTTTTTTGCAATTTTCTATTCTTTTTTGAAAATGATTAGACAATCAAGATAAATTAGAATTTTGTTTTTTTTTTTAACACTAGAAAGCCCGGCTGATTTCTGATTAAAATTTTAAATAAAATTATCAAGATAAATTAAACATTCCTTTGAAAATTTATTCATTTTCTAATAATTTACAATCAAAATTTTTATATAATAAAAACCGTTTTTTAAAATTTTATTTATGTGTGGTAAAAATCAAGTTTCAATTTTTCAAAAAGGGGTCTAAAAAACCCCTCGGACGTTCCAGTGTTAAAGAAACTATTGACATAGAATGTGCGTCAATATTATTATTTTATTAACACAATGAACTAAAAAATATTTATTTTTTTAATAAAATTATATGAAATATTTGATAATAAATTTAAAACAGTGGATAATTTTACACCTGAATATTCAAATATTAACTTTTTTGATCATTTTATCATTTGATGAATTAAACGATAATTTATGTATTTGGTGTAACAAAAATTTTATCCCAATAAAAATTAGGAGCTCAAATAAAATTAAAAAAAAGGCCAATCTTTTAAACTAGTCGTTTACAATTATGCATTCTTGTGTCCATTATTGGAAGACAATAAAAAGGTACTCAAATTTATCAAAAAGTATTACCAACATGGTGTCCTTTCATGGTTTATTATAAGTTTGACAAGAAGTCAAATTTATTCAAAATAAAAATGACTTATAATTATTACCTGTAGTTATTTTATTAAAAAAAAAACCATATTGAGTTGATCACATGGAAAAAAGACATTGAAAACTTGTTAATTTATTATAATTTATTCAACAAAATGTTGCAGTTTTGATCAAGAGATATTTAATTGGATAATTTTAATGTTAATGAAGGCATTTAGATCATGAGAAAAAGTTAGTTGATTAATTGATATTTTAAGGATCTATGTGAAATCTTCGAATAATCAGCTAATTCATTTTTTACGATCCTTTGTTCAAGGAGAGGAAATTCACTTTGTTCATTAATATTTTGAATCCTTGCTTGTAAAATAAACTATGTATGGTCTTTGAAGTTAAAACAGATGCAACGTGAATGCATGAATATAAGGAGTTACATGAATTGATAATTAATTCTTGGATTAAAGCTCACACCAGCCTCTAATTTTCTCTTTGATAAAGTTTGAAATTATTCTTCTATTTTGACAAAGTAATAATCAATTTTGTGATGCTGGCAATTTCATTTGTAAAATAAAATTTATCAATTTTGATCTTATAATTTCGTTATAATATCATGAGAGCAAATTTCTTTGACAGAAAAACAAGTTACATCAATCTTTAAAAAAATTTTAAATTTTGATACTTAACTGATGAAATTCTAAAATTTAACTTTTTCTATTACAAATAAACTTTTATTTTTTTAAGCTTTTGTAAGTTTTTTGTTCGATAATCCAATCAATAGGAAAGATGTAACGATCGTATGAATATTTTTTCTGCATAAATTAACAAAGATGTTATGTCTTTTTCGACTCATTATGCTTTAATACTGAATTTAGAACAAAATTTTTTATTTAATATTCTTTTATTTTGAAAAATAAAATACTAATTATCTAATTTGAACAGAAAAATAAAAATTAAATTTAAATATACTTTTTTACAACAAAAAAAAACTTAATTTATATTTTTCATTGATATCCAATTTACTCTTTACAATCCAGTTATTTCTCTCATTTTCTCGACTTAAGTACTTGTAAGAATTTAAAGTAAATAGCTTATACCTTTTACTCTAGTTTTTTTTTAGAATTAAGTTCAAAAGCATGGTCTTGAGAAATGTTATTAAGGATTTGTTCGATTAGAGACATTTTTTTAATTATAGATTATTCATTTATTTATTTGTTTTCTTACCGACCTAATGCTCCTTTAGATTTTGAGATAAGGTTACAATGGTTTATATTAAATGTACAATCAAAAGAGTTAATTTGTTAAACGAAACAAAAAAGAAAAAAAGAATTCAAAATGGGCAATTTTTATTAAGTATCATCACATTAATTAATAATTATTTTTTGTTTTTGTGTAAAAGTTTCGCTCCAATCAATTATGTATTAATAAATTAGAAAAGTGATAAATTTAAATGTAATTGACATTAAATATAAAAAAAATGAATTTTTTTAATTTTGTTCCTAATTCAGTATCCTTATGATTTATATCGTCTTTAAAACGATGCACAGCAGTTAAACATAAGCATAATTGCTGGTAAAGATGACAAAGACCTGAGTGTCAAATTGGAATAGTTGCTCAAAAAATCTGAAAAAAGAGATGAGCACTCTTAATTATTCGCTAGAAAAGAAAAGGGAAAAACTTGAGGATACAATCCGCAATATGGATGACTAAAAAACGGAAATACTAATTTATAATTAACTAATATGATTAACTAGTGGCTTTATAATTCATTGCTACTTTAAAAATTATTCAAATTTTCTTGATTTTTCAAATATTTAAACATCTGAAACCTTATACCTTCAAATTCAAGTGATCGTTTTTTAAAATTTCTCTTTAATTTAATTTATTTAACCTTAATTTCTATTTTTTATTAAATTTTGTTATATCGATCTATTGTTTTTTAAAATATTTTAGTGTTTTTATTAAATTTTTATAAAAATAATGAAGCATCAGAACTTGAATTTTAAATTTTTTTCTTTATCAAAAAACATAAAAATGAATTTTTTTATTTTTTTATATCTTAATCTTTGGTGCTCAACCAAATCCATAATTCAAAAAAATTATTTTTTATTTTTTTCTTTAAAATCGAGTTTTGATGACATATTAAGGCTTTCAGTGTTTGATGCGTACCTAAACACTTGATTACGTTATTAGAGCTTGCGCTAAAACTTAACTATATAAAAACATGAGCGAGATGAACTTTGGTGCATGGTCCAAAGGCGTGTCTTAACTTGTGGTGCAGCATAATCGAACAAGGAATCGAAAAATTTTCGATTTTTAACAGGTCAAATATTTTGAGTTTTCGCATCTAAGTAATCCTGTGACTTTAAATTCTGTGCATTGAAATTATTTGGAAACTATTTAAAATAAATCCTCTAGATGAAAAATTTTTTAGGCAGATCATTATATGTGATGAGAAGTGCATCTATTTTTCGAAATTATGATAACAGAAATCAATGGCTGGATACATATAAACCAACTCAGCCAGTTGTGAAAAGAAGTCGCTTTGATAGAAAGATGATGTTGTGTTTTTGCTTGAATTTCCAAGGTGCTTAACACATTGAGCTTGTTCTATAATTGCAGAATTTTATTCTGAACAATTAGAAGGAATGTATGCTTCTATTCAAGAAAAATATCCTTCCGAAGGACTAAAGGTTTTAGTCAACATAAACTGGTTTTTCAAAATTCAGCAGTTTAAATTTTGAAATTCTAACTTAGTTATTCTAATTTTTTGTCAAAAAGCTAGTTCCTGTTGATTAACCTTGAAATTGAAATTGAAAGCCTAATTTGAAAAAGGGTGTGATGAGTTTTTTGACTAAAAAAGTCATGAATGGTACATGAGAGCAAGATTCTAGAGTTTGATGATTTATATTTGAAAATTAACTATTGCTCTTTTTATATTGATTAATTTAAAAAATACCTTTTATTCTGAAAGAACGGTTCCCTCAGAATAAAATATTAGTGTGAAAAATACCGAGATCAAGGCTTTATCTCGGTATAGATAAAAAATAAATTATAACTAATAAACATTATTCCATGCTAAAATGAAGCTACGTTTAAAGAATTAGTAAATTTAAATTAGATTTAGGAATTTTTAGGGTTTTTAAAATAACATTTTTTATTGTTTTTTAATTTTTTTAGCAAACTTAAATTTGCTTAAATTTTTTATTTTCTTTTCAATAAAAAATCAAAATTATTTTTGGTTTGATTAAAAAACATTATAAGCTTATAAAAAAGAACAAAACAAACTTGAAAATTCTTTTCTTGAGGAAAAATATTCCCTTTAGAAATAAGGCTAAAAGTCAAATTTTTTCAATATTAAAATTTTTAGGTTAAAGCAAGTCTAATTTGATTTAATCAGATTAAAGGAATAAAATCAATTTTTTTTGGTGAAAAAAAATATGCGTCATTAATTTTGTGCAGTTAAAAATAAATAATAAAATATTTAGGCAGCTTTATCAGTCTAAATATTAGAGTCAAGACCCTAACGAAAATTTGGGCATAAAAATTCCTTGTTGAGAAAAAAAATAAAAATTTTCAAAATTTCAAACAAAATAGCTCACTTAAATATTAAGAGGGCTTTTATTACAACTAATTGTTAACTTTTTTCTTATAAAACTACATTATAACATATCATCAATCAATAAATTAGGTAGATTTAAAATCTTAATTGAAAACAAAGTAGCGAAAAACGACTTGAAATTTTCAAGATGCAATATTTAATAACAAAAATGGATCTAAATAATTTATGAGTATTTTTATATATTTGAGCTAGTTTCGTGCTCATTTGAAATATACATCTATATACATAAATCTTGTTATAAATTTTTGTGACATTTGAGAAAAGCAAATCTTCAGAAATTTGAATATTTAAAATGTTTGGACAAATATCTAAATATCTGAATTCAAGTTTAAATTAATCATCAAACTAGATTTGATTTATTAGCAACTTCAATCAGCTGACAAAGGTAAATATATAAGTTGTTTTATAAGGTTTAATTTATTTTAGATTTAATTTCCAAAATAAAAGTACTAAAGTTAATTAGATCCAAAATGTTCAACAAAATCAAGACTTTGTCAATATTTGGTCAACAAAATCTTTAGATTAATTTTTTTTTTTTAAATTAAAATTGAGTATGTTTTGATCAATTTTTTTATATTTCAAACAGAAATCAATTTTCAGAGTTGAGGTCAATAAATAATTTTTATTTAATAAAAATATTGAAAAATCACTTTCAAATTATTAATTAAATCAGAGAGCAAATTAATTACTTAAAGACCGGAAAGATAAAATAGCTAACCATGTTACCATGGAAACAAAAAGTTCTGAAATGTCGTAAAAACAAGTTTATTAAATGAATATATTCAACAACAAAAAATAATATGTAAATTTATTTGATAGTCAAAAAATATTTTTAAGTTTAAAGAAAGATTAGAAAAGATGATCAAATATAGAATGAGAACCTAAAAATTAAAATTTAAGAGTGTATTTGTTCAAGGTAAGAAAATGATAAGTTGAATAAGATTTTCGGGCATGAGATTTTGACAATTAAATCAAAAATTGTTGAAAAACACAATAAATGTTGTCAAGACGACTTACACAACGTATATTATTGCATGATTAGAACTGTATTAACCAAAAAATAAAAATACTAAGCTTTTTTATATTTTAGCTGTAAATTTCAACACATTTTAATAAATTAAAACGAGTCGTTTTTTTAGATTATTTCAAGGGATGATAGTATACAAGTTCTAAATGATGACCAGTATAAGCAAATCATCCGAGTTAAACTTGAATCGCCTAGTCAATTTGGCACTCAATTCCTCTCCTCAAGTCGGCATTGTAAACTTCAACATACTTAAAACATTTCTGCTAGAGCTATTAAAAGCACTTAATTTACAATATTATGAGCCGAAATTTGGAGATGATTCCGATATAAAAAATTTGGTCAACGATGCTATTCAGAGCGAAGCAGACCATGAAAAGTATGTGAATCTTTTAACAGAATCGAATGAAAAAAATGACTCAAAGACTAGTAGACCGGAATCGGGTTTTTCGCTCTTGACTTCTGATCTTAAGCCTATAAATTTTGAGCGTTTTAAAAAGCTTGAAGACAAACTTGCCAGATTCGAACAGCAAATGACTGCTCTTAATTCCCTACCATCAAATCAGCAGATTATTGACAGAAGTAAAGATACTAAGTCAGGACCAATTCTTGAAATATGGCAGTACACTCAATTAAGCAAGAGACTTGAGTCAAATGAAGAAGGCATTACGAAGGTAACCATTTTCGATCTAAACTAAAATTCCCATTTCACTTGGATTAGTCTTAAATATTCATTTTTCTAATTGATTTTCATCTAAATTTAGTGCATCTATTTATTTTTTTAGAAATATTTATGCCGATGAAATTGTGATCAAAAATGATTAATTAGAATTTTAAAATAAAAATTTTAATTTTTTAAAAATTACATTTTAAAAATCATGAAAAAATTTAATTATTCTTTTAGAAATCTTAAGTAAAGTTCGCGCAATGCAAAACTTCTACACTATCTTAATCGACTGAATAATTCTTGCCATTTTAAAGAATGTTGGCAAGGAAAAGGTCAGCATCCCGAAAGGAAACGTTAAATTGCCTTATTTTAGAAAATAAAAGTAAATCATCAAAAAGATTAAGTTATTCAAAAATACTTTGCTGATAAAAGAGGCATTCGAAAAAATTGATAATAAAATTCTAAATTTTGTTAAATAAATAAAGAATATGATTAAAATTAATATTTAAAAAAAATTTAAATTTAACAAAATTGTAATTATGGTGCAAAAGAAAATTAATTTAATTTTTATTTGAAAATTGACTCTTTTTGAACGATTTTAAAAATATTTAAAATAAAAAAATAAAAAACTAAGACCGACAAGTTGTTCAGAATTTTCTCTAGTTTCAAAAATGTATAAAAAAGTGGGTATTTATGGGTAAACAAAAAAGTAGATCCAAAAAAACTAAAAAATTGCCTAAAAATTTCCTTTTTTTAGCCTAAATTTTTATTAAAAAAAAAAATATTTAAAAATCACATCAAATTGTAGAAAAATCATTTATCTATCAAACGGTGTGTAGAAACAACATATTTTTTATTGACTTTCATTACTAATTGACTCTCGAAGAAGACCAACTTTTACTAAGTCGGCTAAACTTCAGACCCCCCTAGCCCAAAAAAATTTTTTTTTGACCTCCCCCTAAAAAATCGGCTAACCCTAGGTTTTCATATATGGAGAATCTAAAAATGAGGTCCATTTCAGTCGATTAAGATAGTGTAGAAGTTTTGCATTGCGCGAACTTAAGGACCTAATTTTTTTAAAAAGGCCATACTTATTTCTCATTTTATTTGTGTACTTTTCAAATAATTCATGCAAAGGTATATGCAAAAATCGTATTTTTAAAAAAAATTCTGTAGGTGAACGTGTTTAATGATTCAATTAAGAGAAGATTTTGAGAATACCTATATTTTCAGTCTTTTAAATTACATTTGAAAATGAATTTTTTGTATTTTTACAGAACTGAATTTTTTTTTTTGCAGAAAGTTAGCTACCATAGCGAAACTACATCTAGTCTCGCTCTGCACATCTCCTGGTGTAGCTTTTCATTATTTTTAAACAACAAAAAACTTGAAAAAAAATATCTTTTAATTTTAAAGATTGCAGAAATTTTAATTTCATTTTTAGTTGACTTCGCTGGTTCAAGATTTGATAAATGAAATAAATGAATTGAAAGAGAATCAGAGCCGCAATGATGGTGACATAAAAAAATTAAATGATAAATACAACGAATTGCTCAAACGACTGAATGCAGTTGAAAAGACAATTAAATCATTGGTAAAAACAAAATTTAGAAAAAAAAAACTTAAAAATTTTTTTATTCTTGAAATAAAATAAGCCATCTACTGATCAGTTCAAAGATCTTGAAAACGAACTTGAATCATTGAAAAAATTCATAGGTCAAATTGATAAATTTGATGATAAACTTAAGGACATCATGGATCAAATTGTACTTTTTGAAATTTTTTTTGAAATAATAAAATATATTATTTTATAAAGAAAACAATTGAGTCAAAGATTGTCAATGTAGTAACTCATCCAGATCTAGACTTGTATGTAACTTGGCCTTCGCTAGAAAACTCGCTCAAAGGTATCAAAGAGGCTTTGGACACAGCAATGAAACGGGAACCAGTAGTAAATGAAGAGACTCAAACTGTGAGAAAATTAAAAAAAAAATTAATTGATTATATGAGAATTATTTTTGTAGGTTCGTGAAAAATCGGCTAAGACTAAAACACCAGCACCGCCTACACCTCCACCAACCGACACTTTTAAACCAAATGAAAGAGTTCCCTTGAACGAGCAGAACTATGTTCGACCAAAAACACCATCAACTCTCTCACAATCGAGACCTTCGTCTCATCATCCTAGCAAAGAATTACAAGAAATTCTTTCCAAATTAGGTACTCTTAATGAAAGACATGAGCAGCTTAAGGACATTGTTGATCAAATAAGAGTAAAGTGAAAATAAAAAAAAAAGAGCTAAAAAATGTATATATTTAATTTTTAGCTTGAACTTAATCGCAAGCCTAGTAATCAATCGAGTCAGCATTCGTTCAGACTTCCGGATGACTTTGCTGAAAAAATGGATGAAATACGGGATCTTAAGTCAATTATAGAAGAGTTAAAGAAAAAATTTAGTGATGTAAGGAAAAAGTTATTTTTCTCAAATAAAATACTTAAAAATTATTTTATTTTCCCTAAGGAATCAAACAAGCGACATGAGCTGGAGGGCTTAATTGCCAATTTGAACAATTCTTTGGATCATATTCGAGACTCATTAAAAGAATGCTTGAAAAACACCCAATTGAACAAAGAAGACATTATGGTAATTCAAATTCTTAATTTTAAATTTAGAATTCATTTTCAAATTAGATATTTACTTTTAATATTCAGTGTCGTTTTGACACTTTTTTCTAATGCTTGTCTCATTGGAATAGCTTATTCAATTCTTCAATATAATTTTTTTATTTTTAAGGCTTAGATTTTAGCAACCAAGTTAAAAAATTTGACTCATTTTATTCAAATTTTCATTCAAATTCAAAGTTTATCTCATTTTAGTTAAATTTTTCGCCAAACTAATCATCTATATTTTTAAAGTAAAAATAATTTTTTGCATATATAAGACATAACTCATTTAGTTTTGGTTCAATTTCTAATCTTTGAAAAAATTTCTTATTTAACACTAGAAAGCCCGAGCAGTTTCTCAGACCCTTGTTTAAAAAATTCAAACTAAAATATTTTTGATAGAAATAAAATTTTATAAAATAGCTTTTAAAAACTAAGCATTTTTTTTTGATTCTTAAAAAGTTTTAATCAATTTTCAGAAAAATATTTAATTTGCCTGCATAGCTAAATCTTTGATTTTATTAAAAATCAGCCGAGCTTTCTAGCGCTAAATTATATTATTTCTTTTTAAAAATTAAGTTATTTTCCTATATGTTTGGCTGGTAAAAACATAGGCTTCATCTTTTTATTTACACCAAAAAAATTCAAAAATTTATTAAACTCTTTAGTTACTTATTACATACAAAATTGAATGTTCTGTTGGTTTTTTTTTTAATCAGATTTAATTTCAATTTTATGCTAAAAATAATAATTAAAATATACCAAAAAATAAAATATCATAGTTCCATGATAAAATTCTTTAATTTAGTCCGACTTAAAGTCTTTTGAACAAGTAAATTTTTAGTAATGTGCAAAAATTCACGATAAATTGTATTCTATTTAATGCATTAAAGATATGATTATAATATGAAAAACTTTGTATTGATTTTTTTGAATAGAACCTAAGATTTTATTATATAATTTCCATGTTAGCCAAGGGGCTGGGCAAGGGTTCGAGTTTATGGCATTAAAATGGTGAGTATTCGTTGACACAGAGACTTGGGTATTTGTCTTTGACGCCTATGTTACAGCTTTGGTTTAAAATAAAAATAATTGTACGCAACGAACATAGTAGTCTGTGAGGAAAAAATTATTGCTATAAGCACATTTTAAAAACGAGACAAAAACCCGTAATTCATTTATATAGGATTCAAAAATCTATTTTTTTAAAAATCCGTTGTTTGATTTTCTTCATTTAAATTAAAATTTTAAAAAAACTTACTAATTTTTTTTTATTTTTTTTTATAGAAAATTTTTGGCTTTGAAAAAATTAAAAGTTACAATATTATATCTATTAATTTCTTGATCATAATGAGCAATAAATTGTTTTTAGTGTTGGGTAACGATCAACTTTGGCCGGCCGGCCTACGGCCGGATTTTAACGGCCGAATTTTAGACCGTCTGTAAATTGGCCGGCCGTATGTGAGCCGTCTTTAAAAGGACCGACCGTGTGGTGGCTGGCTAACAGAAAGGCCGTTAAACGGCCGACCGTGTGCAGACCGACCGGCCACCTCACGG
>PJRA01000114.1:395995-406632 GCA_016987375.1 Brachionus koreanus | reverse complement strand
TACATTCTTTTTTTTTATTTTTTCTATTTTTCTTATTTCAAAAATTTTTTTTTTACATCGCCTTAAAGGCGTTAACTGAAATGAATAAATAAATAACTGCTTTGATTTAATTTTATTTAGTCTTAGGAGTTTTTAACTCTAATACGAGCTAATACTTGTTTAAGAGCTAAAAGTATGCTTTTAAAGAAAAATACTGCTTTTATTGAATTATCATTTCTGCATTATGTTGTTCTTTATTTGTTAAATAGTTATGATACAATTATTTGGGTCTAGGTAATTATGTGACCGGCCGTTCACAACTTTCGTGACCTGAAATTATGTGATCAAAAAATTTTAAAAGTGATCTCATTTTTTTTTAAATTGATCACATAATTCATTTAATGGTCACAAAAATTTTTTCTGGTTCACATTATTCTTTTCTTGATCACAAAATTTTTTTTTTGATCACATGATTATGTAAAGTAAAATATGTTAAGATCACTGAATGTGCTGTAATTAAATCAATTACACATTCAAATCCTGTCTATTCGATTGCACTTTTAAGCAATGGTTATTTGGGGAGTGGTCTCAAAAATGGTATTATTAATGTTTGGAATTTAGAAACAAATCAATATATAAGGTATTTAAAAGGACATGCTAGTGCTATTTGTAATAATGACTGTCTACATATATTAGCTAATGGTGATTTATTGAGTGGCTCTTGGGACCAAACCATCAGAGTTTGGAATCCATATGACGGAACAGTTAAATTTACTTCACAATAACAAAAATCTGATGTGTTTCAGCTTTCTGTTTTGCCAAGTGGGAATTTTATAAGTTCATCTCGGTATGAGCTGATTGTTTGGAATTAGCCTAAAAAAAATATAATCATATTTAACGTTTCATTTTGAATAAATAAATCTAAAATTTTGAAGTTATTTTGAAGGGCAACGTGGTCTAAAGGCTCATCAAACAAAAAAACATTAGGATATTGAGCACTTAAATGACTTATTTAAACATTCATAAAAAATAAAAAAATTCATTAAACTTTTTTTTTAATTTTTATTAAGCTTTTCTTCAAAATTTTTTTCTGGGTCACATTTTTTCATTTTGGACCACATTATTTGATAAAATTTTTTATTCTTTATTTTTTGATCACATAATTTCAGGTCACGAAAGTTGTGAACAGCTCGGGTCACATAATACGAGAAAAGATTTAGATCACGAAAGTTGTGAACGGCCGGTCACATAATTACCTAGACCCAATTATTTTTGTGTAGAATCTTTTTTTGATGCACATATACCTTGGATGCCTAAACTCATTAAATGTTCACAAAAAAATTTAAGATGGTTTAGGTCGAACTTGAAATTAGAAATGAAAACTATAAATTAGAAAAAATTAGCTTAGAATTAGATTTTAAAGTAAAATTTATTTTTAAAAGATTTATTTGTCTAAAATTTCTGGTAGAAAATTGATCACTTAGAAAAATCGCTCAGTTGCGTTTTAAAAAAGCTCATTATTAATTTTTAAAAAAAAATTTTATATAAAAATTATTGTAAAACAAAATTATCAAAGTTCGATTGATGTATCACTTTGAGTTATCCACTCAAACAAGCGGATCATTTGACTTGGCAAAAAAACATAAGTTGAGTAAGCTGCGGTCACAAATACAACCAAAATAATGAAATTAAAAAGTTTTATTTCTGGCGGCTCAAGCATATAGAGAGCCGTATTAAGAAGGTATTGCATATACAGCCATCGTATATAATTAATAAATCGTTTAATTGCCGATAACATCATTTATTTTAAAAATAATAACAAATAATTAAGAACTTTTAAAAAAATTGGGTTAGACCCAAAATAAGTCAATCTAAAATAAAAAAAATTTAACTATTTTTGTGAATTTTCCGAGTCTATTGCTTCTTTCCAGGCTTTTATTAGTTCTGGATTTTCATTCTCAAGTTTTTGAGCACTATTTTCTTTCAGCCAGTCGCTTGACTTAATCTGACCATGCAGTTGCCTTAGCATGTCCTCAACTGGATCTGACTCAGTCTGATTATTCTCTTGTGCGATTTTCTCATTATCACTCACTTAAATCAAAATCTCAATAAACTATTTTATTAAAGAGAAAAAAAAAATTCGAAAGATTAGAATTTTTAGTAATTTTAATTTAAATTTTTTTTTTCATTAACAAAACAATCAAATATGTATATGCGTGCTTGGTTTTTAGAAAATTCGTCGTTTATTAGTTACCTCAACATAAAATATAATTCAAAACTAAATAAGAGCATTATAGAAATTTTGAAATCTCTCGCTTTATAAACTACAATAATAATTTGCATTTTTTGGTCTTATAGCCAAAATCATTTCAAATTAAAAATTCATTTGCCACTAATTTTGCTTAAAAAATTTAAATAAATAGGTTATGACTGCATTTCAATTAGAAAAAATGAAACCTCATTTTAAAAATATGTTGATGGTAATTTAAATTTTTTTTTAATTGCTAATATTCATAAACTTTAACTACACAATTCTTATATTGAATTAGTTGAAAATATTTATTTTGAAAAAACTTGATTAAATTTTTAAAAAGATTTATTCCAAGTCAAAATTACAAAAATTTAATTATTTAGATTAAAAAAAAAAAATAAAAAAGTCAAATTATGCAAAATATCTCTTTTTCTAAATAAAAACAGTAACATTCTCATTGGTAAAGGATTGGAAAATTCTCATCAATTGGGATGGTAAGAAGACATAGGCCGACACGGTCCATGTGATTAAAATGGCTATCAGCGTGAAGTTGAACATTTTGACTTCGAATGGCTCAAGCATGTATAATGCTGTATTCAACAAATACTGCATGTAGAGCCATTTCAGATAATTAACAAATTTGTTATTTGATAATGAAATCATTGTCTTTTATTTCTAAATCAAAAAAAGAAGAGTTTTCAATTGATTTTGACTGCAAAAATCAAATGCTTTTAGTTGCAAAAGATTTAAATTTTAAAACTTGAAAGCATTTCGGAAATTAATCATACGATTTTTCTTCCATTTTAAAGATTTAATTAATATCAAAACTGAATTTGTTTTTTTTGTTAGCATAAAATATATATTAGCATGAACATTTTTTATGTAGAAAAAAAAATATTTTAGCAATAACAATACGAGTATTTGGTCTAAAATTAACTTCTATAATAAAATAATACTCAAAAATAAAATCATTTTATGAAGGTATATTGTTTATGTCTTAAAATCAAGTTAGTTTTATGTTAAAGGAAAAATTTTTTTAAGAAAATTATATGATGTTAATTTTTGGAATTTTTTTTGCTAATAATTGAAAAAATTTTCAAAAATTATTTCTAATTCAAAATATAAAGATTTAAAATTTAAAAAAAATTTAATATAGCTAAATTAAAGCTTTATTTTTTAATTTCTGACATCAAATCAATCAAAATTTATTGATCTTATTTAACGATTGTATTTTAATTACCAAAAAAACTAAATTGCTTTTTGATAGTTGAGATTGATTCTGTTGAGAAAATTATAAAAGATTTTAAATAAATTTTTAAAATTATGATTAAATTAAGTATTGTTTGGCATGAATATTGAACATCAGGTGTGACTAGCTCTTGAGTCAGTATTTCGCAATTTTACATGAGAAAAAAAAACACACTGCTCCACTGTAGTCAATTTAACGCTTGAGAAAAATTTAAAACTATAATTTTTTTTTTAATTTTAATTATAATCACTGCATAAACGTAAACACAGTTTAGAAAAAAATTTATGCTGGCTTTATGTTTTATATAAAGGCCATACTTATATACTTGTATGCATGGATTTTTAATTCTTTTTAATAATATTTTTTCATAAACAAAATTATATCGAAATTTCAAATGCGCTAATTGAGAATTAAATCAACATTTTATTAAAGACAAGGAAGAGTGTTTATTCTTATTGATCATATTAGATTAAATTAGAAGAAAAAAAAATTCAATATTTAGTTGCTGGTATCATGCTTTTAGCATTCATTAATAAAGTGAAAGATTCGTTTAATTTTAGTCTAAACTCATTGCTAAAGCTTTGAAAAAAATTGAAATCACATTTAAATTTTACAGTCTCTGTTTTAATAAGAAAGTTAAATAAATTCCAGAAAAAAAGAATTATGCTGAATAATTCATTTTCCGACTGCCTTCCAATTTATGCTTATTTTTTTTTTATTCTCAAGTCTAGATAAATAGATTTTGCTTAGATAAATTCGTTCTCTGATACCCGTGTGTTTTATTAAAACAATAAAACTAATCGAACAATTTTTGCTTATAATTTAAATGGCTGTAGTTAACAAGCGAATATTTGATACAGACAATGCTTTGAAGGGTTCATTCAATGGTCTTATTGGAAAATGGCAGCTAATCACTTACTGCTCTCTCATCTTCGCTTATGCTATTATTGCCGGATGGATTCATAATCTTCATGATTTTACACGTAAATTATTTATTTTTTTTTAGTTTAGTCTTTTGTTGAAAATCAAAAAATAATTTTTATTAAAAGTCCTTTCTAATCAAAGCACCCAAGTTTTTAAGCTCTATTGCTAATATCTAAAAATTTTTTTTATTTCTAAACTAAAGCGTTTTCTTAGATTTATTTAGTTAATGTAATAAACAAATTAAAGGATTTCGTAGTTTTAACTAATACGCTTTGAAATAGAAATGTTAGTTTTTACTTAACTTGTCCTTTATTGATTCTAATTATTTCAGCAAAGTAAAATTTATGATCAAATTTCAAAATTTCAAATGTGCTCAAAATATTAATTAAAAATATGGTATTTGAAGATTAAAAAATTCTGAAGCCTGCAATGCAATCAATTACGCATGTAATAAATTTTGAGCATGTTTGAAATTTTGAAATTTGATCATAAATTTTACTTTGCTATTATTTCGATAAATAGTAAAAGCTAGGTGAAACTATTTTAAAAATTAAAAACTTAAAAAATATTCTCGATCTCAGCACTAAGTTTATCAAAAATTTAGTTATAAAAGATTTGAACTTTGGACAATTGACTGTGAATTAACATAACATTTTTTAATGTAAATTTTTCTTTAAACTAAAAAAAACATCTGAAATTTATTGATTTAATATCTAAACATTTTTGAATAAAATTAAAAGCAATCATTAATTTAAAGTTAGTTAAAAATTTTTTTAAAATTTTAGATAAAAAATTTTTTAAAATTTTTTAAATTTAAAATCGTTTTTTAAATAGAACAGAGAAAAAAATTCTATTTTTAATTTTACCTAAGTTCAGTCGTATTTTTTATGAGAAAAATAAATAAATAAGATTTCATTCTAATTTTGGGTTATATAAAAAATTACCTAATCATAAAATAAAATAAATAATTGATATGAAAATAAATTAGTTAAAATTATTTTTTATTAATAACTTATTCTATTCAAATAAAAATCAATCATTTAAATCAATTAGAAAAGTGTTTTTAATATTTTTATTTCAATAAAAATTATTTTTTTTAACTATTTTAGCTTGCTATTTCCTCTTTCCGTGATCTTCAATATAGTCAACTACATGATCAACAAAATTATAATGTTTCTCGCTTTCCAAATCATGGTTCTAGAACAAGCATTACTAGAAATAATTTTTTTCCTTAAAATAATCAACTAGAGCATTGAAATAAATTGTTGATTTTAAAAAATTTACACTTTGATTTACTTGACATATTAAATATACCGTATCCTCGTTTTTTTATGTTTCTCCACAAGCTACATAAAAGAACGAAGCATGCCTTCGGACCATGCACCAAACTACATCTACATTATGAAATTTTTGATTTAATGCATTATCAAGACTCGAATTTAAAACATAAAATAAAAATAATTTTTTTGAATTACGCATTTGGTGCAGAATTAAATGGCAACATGAAGTTTAGTACGATTGTATTATTGTACTATTGTACAATTGGGTTAGAAATTAATTTCCAGGCTGAGTTTTTTACAGCGGATGTACAAATTTTTGTACAGAGTGTACATGAAGTTTTTTTTTTGGTAGAATAAAATTTTTTTTATTCTGATGGACCCTCATGTTTCAAATATAGAGGCTAAAATTTTTTTTCTTTTTTTTAATAAACTACTAGTACGATTGGTTATTTTGCTAAAATAGAAGTTTGTACACAATGTACAATATTTTTTGTATAAAATTTTTGATAACCCTTGAATCGTACAAATTTTTACTATTCAAAGTAATTATAATAAAATAATTAAAAATATTTTTTTTTTTTTAAATTTTAAGAGGGTCTAAAATTTTTTTCTTCAGCTGTACTCAGGGTGGGTATATAAAAAAAGTATGTGTTGAATCGTTAGCTTTTTTCATCACGAATAGTACTGGAATCGTACAGTACAATCGTACTATACTTCATGTTGCCGAATTAAATATTAAGAAAAAAAAATATTAGAAAAATTGATTTTTTTCTTATTTAACTTTTTGTTCTCAATTCAAGTCTTGATAATCAAAAATAAAAAATTCTATGGTTTGATGCGGACCTATATCTGTGGTACCGCTATTAAACCATGCATTCAAAATTAAAAACGGCATTGGCGAAATTTAGTTTCTTGCAAATGGTCCAAAAGGTTGTCATAGCTTGTGGTTCAGTATATCGAATCTAACGAAAAAATACGGTATTTTAGTTATTGTTGAGTAAATTTTGTATGTTTAGAAAAAAAATTATCTGGTCATAAAAGTTTATGATCATCGGACATATTCTTTACATGAATCAAAAACTTCTATTCTATTTTACATCAAAAGGAGGCATTTTTTTTTATTCTAACTAGTTAATATTTAAATTTATTTTTAAAAGATATGGATTAAATTATCTTTTGAAAATATTAACAATAATTTGATATAGAAAAAGTAGAATTAAGATTTTTATATTTGAAATTTTTTTTTAAATAAAATTTAAAATTATTTTTTTTAAATATTTTTTTTTTAAATAAAATTTAAAAATTCAAAAAATTTATTAAATTTGTTATATTTTAGTGCTACAACCATCAAATGTAAGTTGCAATTACTCCAAAACAGAAAATTCAACATACCAAAACCATTCAGTAATTCAGCGCTTGGCTGGAAAAGGAAAATATTTGATTGACAATGGATCGATAGAATTTAAACTAAATTACTCATTAGAATATGGCGAAACTGTGGCAACTGAATACGACATTTTGTGTGATTTGCAAAACTTTACCAAAGTTCCCAGATTTTCTCACTATCTTGGCTTTATAATTGGAAGTTCTTTACTGGGATTTACTTCAGACAGAGGCGGACGAAAAATGATAATTTTGGCATGCATTTGGTCCACAGGTGTAATGTCCGTATTTCAGCTAGTCGGACACGATTTTATATCCTATGTATTCTTTGAATTTTTCATTGGTCTCTTTATCGGAGGTGTCCAGGCTTCATTTTTGCCTGCAATCATTGAGATGTTTCCCATAAGTTTTCGAACATTTTACGGAGTTTTTTTCCACGTTGTCGTTTGTTTTTTCCAACTTCTTTTGCCCTGGTTGGCTAAAAGCTTTAAATCATGGAAATTGCTGCAGATATTTGTCACCTCTCCAATCTTACTCACTGCAGCATTGAACTGGATTGCTTTCGAATCAATATTTTGGTATTTGGCCCACAAAGAGTATGACAAAGCCATTCAGGTATTGACCAAGTTAGCCAAGCGTAATGGCATTTTGTTTGAAAGCAAATTCAAGGAGGCCAAAGATTTTTTGCATGCAAAGCACAGCAAAGCCACTCAAGTGGACATTTTGCCGCTTTTAAGACTACAAGATCTCGATGCATTGGGCAAAAAGTATCCACAAGTTGACATGGCCGAAATACAAAAGAAAAAATTAAACAATTCAAAATTCAGAAGATTTTTGAATTCGCTCAAAGGTGAATCTTATCGAAGCACCAATACCATTTATAGACCATTCGATTTCATCTATTCTCCAACTATGTTTGTTTATGTGCTGATTTTGTTTGGTCTTTGGTAAATAAAAAAAAAAAGAAAAAAACAATTAAAAATAAATCAATAATTTTATTCTTTTAGGTTCACTAATGGAATTACTGAGTCGATTGAAGTTGTTAAGAATAAATCAGAAATGGACATTTATACTCATGACGCAATGTCAACATTGACCATAATGGTCGCCAGTATTCTAGCTGCAGTTCTTGCTGTTTTCAAGTAAAAGATTTTAAAATTTGATCACATTTTTTTAAAAGAAATTCTCTAAAGAATTGGACGACGTTGGATGATATTTTTAGCTTATCTTGTCATTGAAGTTTGTTTGCTAGGATTTCTAATTATCAGTTTAAATGGTGATCAAGATAGTGACTCATTGGTTACTTTAAATGTCTTGTATTATCTTTGTAAATTTTCGGCTCAATTCGCATTCATTTTCTTGCTATTGATTACTGCAGAATTGTTTCCAACTAGTCTGAGGTGTCAAGGTATTGGCTTGTGTTTTGCAATGAAGATGATCGGAAGTGCAATTGCTTCACCAGACTTGCTTGCCTATACATCCGAAAAAGCCCAATTAAGTTATTGTTTATTGACTCTTTTTTTTGGCAGTATGACTCTTTTTTTGCCTGAGACAAAAACCTTTCCATTACCAAGAAGCATTTTGCAAATTGAGGCTATGCCAACTCCGATTAGCAAAATTTTGAGAAGTCGAAAGGTAAAATACGCTTGCGAGAGACGTAAAAATCAGGAAAAAAAATACAATTATACTCAAATTGATGGTAATTTTTTTATAAATAAAATCAAAAAAATTTATTTAATTTTGATTGAAGGAGGAAATCAAAGAGTTGCTATTGCTGTTTCATCGGCTAATGACTCGCATATTTCTGATGCTGGTCATGTTCCCACAGATCCAAGAGGCAACCAAAACAATGTTATTAGGAAAGATGACGGTTCAAACAGTAGTTTGTATCAAGGATCTTATGATACAGTAAATAGCGTCCATGATATCGAACAAGATGACCATAATAAGTATTACAATAATGATAAAAAATCAAATGTCGATCAAGCGTTGTTAATATATGAGAACAAATTGGGAAAAATTGTTGAAGTACCTAGCAAGAATATCACCCGTAACAATTCAACTGAACTAAATGAAATTGCCAATTCTAAAGTCTAAATAATTGTTTTTAATTTTACCTATAAGGCATGTTATTCAATTTCAATCAATTTAAAAAAAATAGAATAGAACCTTTTGGTTTATTAATTTCGTTAAGAAGTCTTTTTTTTTCCAAAAATCATGTCCATCATTTTTTCTTAAATTTTCTTAAATTTACTTGATAATGATTTTTTAAAATCTCATAGTTTTTTTAGGAGAAAAAAATCGAATCGAATTGTTAATAATTTATTAAAATTAACAATTAAATTTTAAATAAATAAAAAAATTAACTGAAATTTAAAATTTTATTTCTAAATAATTATTTTACTTTAAAAAAAAATAAATTGTATTAATTGGCATTTGGAGTTAACAGGCAATGTGAAATCTTAGTACAAAATTTACAGTTCAAAAAGAAAAAACTATATAATTATTTTTCTAGTTGTGCAAAAATGGTCTTGTAAACAGTACAATGTTGTAAATTTATCAAAATGAATCCATCTCTTAGATTAATTAATTAAATAATAATTTTTCTTGACTCTTTTTAGTAAATAAAGATGGCCACATTTGCGATGAATGCCAAATAACTGGTGTTGTTGCTCAAAGCAGTAATTAGTCCTCTTTTATTTTTACAATGACAAAACAACAAATGAATATTCCTTGCTTTTTGCAGACAACCTAGTAACTTTTTTGTCAATAAGAAACAAGTAAACCTACAAAATAAGAAAACTAAATGAATTAGAAGAATGACTTATTAAGTGAAAAATGAAGATATCAATTGAAACATCGTGTTCAATGACACTTGGTATTATGAAATTCACAAAAAAACCAAACTGAAATTCCTCCTATTTTGATAAATTAAAATTTACTAAAATAAAATATTTTTTAAAAAAATACTACAAAAAAGTGCACCACCTTTACCTTTTACTTAACTTTTACTTATTTTTTTAGAAAATCAAATATCATAATCAATTAAAATCTTATCGGGGTTTTATTTTTTGTCTTTTTTGGCATAAGAAACAATATTTTAAGTAAAAAAGGTACAACGAAACTAAGGAGATCTATTTCTTTCTGCTAGTAAATTTTTTTCTTCTGCTAGTAATTTTTTTTTAACTGCTAGTAAAAAAAATTAATTAATGATTGCTAAATTTTTACACTTGATTGTTAAATTTTTACACTTGATAGCTAAATTTTTTTATATGCTTTCTATAATTTGACTACATCTATTTGGACGGTTGAAATATCATCAGATTGGAGACAAAGTACGTGTACATGCCCGTTTTATAGGAAAAATTATGTTTGTGAGCACATATTAGCTTTATCTTGCAAAGAAAAAAACTCGAATGGAATCCAAATGCACATGATGTTCCATTAGGTCAAAAAAGAAAAAGGGTAACCCTGGAAAAAAAAAACATTAGAAATTCAACCATTTGAATCTCGAAAGCAACAGTTACAACAAGAACAGCATCAACAACAAGCTACTCTTTTGGAAAATTCG
>PJRA01000114.1:353570-395763 GCA_016987375.1 Brachionus koreanus | reverse complement strand
CATAATTTTACAAGCAGGTGAAAAAAAATTGCTAGCAGAAGAAAATAATTACTATCATTATTTTGGCTAACATAAAAATTTGCTAGCAAGAAAAAGAAAATTACTAGCAGAAGAAATAACGTCCGAAACTAAGTTGCTCTATTTTGCTTTATTTTTTTAAAAAATATTTTATTTTAGTAAATTTTAATTTATCAAAATAAGAAGAATTTTTGTTTTAACTGACATTTCCTATTTTCAGAAAATTATAATAAACTTTTTTATTAAAATCAAAATATAAATCAAAAGAAACTTAAAAATTTTTTTTTGATTTCTTTATTTGATAATACCAGGCAAAGTAAAATTTTTGATCAGATTTCATTTTTCAAAAGATCAAAACATTTTAAATGCGCAATTAAATTTCATCGTAGATTTTTGAATTTTTGTAAAATTTCAAAGCTTTATTTTAAGACTTTTTCTTGAACTATCAAATGATTAAGCATTTCTTACATCTAGCTATTTCAGTACATTTATATTTAATTTTTCTTATATTTTATTCAAATTTATTCAACCTTTTTTTTCTTTTCTTTTATTTTTATTCTTTTTTTTTATCTTATTATTTTGGAAAAAGTTTTGTAAAAATTAAATTTTCTTTTAAAAATTAATATCAATGTTTTTTAATAAGCATATTTCTTCTTTGAAGTTGGCAATGATATTTAAATTTGGCGCATTTGATTAAATAAACCATCCTGTTTAATATAAATCAAAATTTTAAGCCTTTAAAATAGTTAAGACTATTATTTTTGACAAAAAACACTTTTAAAACTACTTAAATATTTTAATTTTTGTTTATAGCATTTATCTATGATTTAAAAAAAATTGTGTTAAAACCACTTAATAGAATGTATTCAGACTTTTTATGAAAAACCGTTCTTAATTTTCTTTAAAAGAATTTACCAAAGTGTTATATTTTTAACTAAATTAATTTGATGATAAATTTCTTTTTTTAAAATTTAGAACAAAAGCTTTTTAAATATTTATTTCTAATCCAGAAAAATTTAAATGCTTTTACATCTAAGAACAAAAAATTTTCGATTGATGATTATATGAAAATTTTAGTAATTTATTTAAATGATTTAGTTATTAACTGAAAAAAATTCGCTTTTATTAAATAAGAAAAATATCTTAAGTTATATTAATGTAAATTTGCTAATTTACAATGACACATTTAATTCTCTAAATTTCTCTTCTAATTTAGGTTAATTTCTAAAATAATGAAAAAATAAAACTGCCCAGTGAAAAAAATTTTGAAGAATTTTTAATATTTCCTTGTAAGTTCTTTTTGCAAGATTCTTGAGAGTCTACTTAAAGATCATATGAAAGGCTATCTTTTATAGCACAATCTATTGTCTGATGCACAACATGATTTCATGCTATTAGAATCATTGAATTTCATCACGGCAGCTCTCAACACAGGCTCTTGAATTGACGTTATAAACAGTTGATTTTGCGAAAGCTTTCGATAGTTTATAACAAAGACTGTTTTTATATAAAATCAAAGCACATGGTTTTGGAGATTTGATTACTAATTGAATAACTGATTTAAAAATCAAATAATTTAAAAAATTTTTTAATTAAGATATGATTGAAAAAATAATTTATAAAAAATGATTAAATTTATTGAATAAAAAAAAAACAAAAAAAGCAAATAACAAAAAAGTTCAAAAGACCCCTCCGGCCTTTGAGTGTTAATATTTATAAATGATCTTTCAACTAGCTTGATAAATAAATGTGAGATATATGCCGATGAAACTAAAGTTTTATCTATAATTAAAAGTGAAAAAGACTATTTATCACTCCAAAGAGATATGAACTTTATTTTAAGCTGATCACTTACTTGGTCTTAAACATCAAAAAATGCAGCATATTGGTACAAAAAATCCTTCCTTTGATTATTTCATTTATTGCAGGAACTACACAAGGAAATTAACTAAAACAACTCTTGAAAAAGATCTGTGGATTTTTAGTCAAAATAATTTAAAGTCTAGCCGAGTTGTTAATTTTTGGAACAGTTATCTCAGCACATTTTTAATTTTGTATCAACAAACAATTTCAAAAATAACTTGAAAAAATGGCAAAGGAAAAAGTCGAATTTACTGACATTGCTTCAAAGAAGCTTTACCCGAAAGGCTCGCAGTATCTATTTACTGCTACCACTAACACTACATTTTTCCTATGAAAATTTGTATATTCTAAAAAATTTTAAAATTAAGAATCAAATTCAACAAAAATGAGATCTTTCCATTTATTAAAATTATTAAAATTATCATTAAAAATAAAATAAAATATTAGTAGTAATAGTAGTAAGTTGAACTTCAACTCGGAAAAATACCCGAGCAGAGCTCTAATTAGCTATAGCAGTCGCTTCTTTTTGAAATTTTAAATTTTCGACCAGGGTCTAATTTTTTTACTTGCATGCATAAAGAAAAATAATTGAATTAATTCTATAATGCTCATACATATAAAATTTTTAAATTAAATATTTTGATGAATGGTAATATGTAAAATTTTTGATTAAATTTCATTTTTATTTTTGGTCAGAAGACTTTAATTATTTTTTAAAAAATGCATTGAAACATTTTAATCACATTTAAAAATTGAAATTTGACAATTGCCAAATTTATACCAATTTTTAGAAATAATTTTGGATTATTTTAAATTAAAAATTCAATTTGAGAAAAATCGAAAATAATAATAATCAATTTACGCTGAATGTTTTCTAAATAATACTTAAATTAAACAATTTAAGAAAATCCTTGAAATATCGATTTGATATTAAAAGTTAAGTGTTGCTGTTCTTAAAACGTGTCTAATTTATGATATATTTTAAGCTCAGCATTTAAGAAAAGTAGTAAACTCTTTTCTTTTATTAAGTGCAAAAGTTATATCACTGTTTCATAATTTATTGCCTAAAATCGGTTTTTAAAAAAATGATACTGAATTGTCATGAGCTTATTTTTAAAAGCATTTTATTTTTGATTTATTTTTGCTTAAAATCAAGTTAATTTATTTGAATGAATGAGGCTTCTTTAATTTAAAGTCATTCTCAGAAAAAAATACTAGTTCATTTTAAAATCTAAATTTAAATTTAATTATTTTTGTCAGAAAAAAAATTAAATAAATAAATAAATAAAATGAATCCATAAAATGTACGATAAATTCTTTATTTTAGAATAAATTAAATATGATTATTTTATAGACTTTGGAGCAATGTAAAAATGTACATAAAAGTCTTTGAAATACACTGTAAAGTTAACAGTAGTTGAACTATTCAAATAAAAAAAAAATATTTTTAATTTTTATTTAACAAATAAATAAGTTTTAAAGTTAAATTAAACGTTTAGTTAAATTAAACTTGACCGTAGAATATTAACTATTATTATTATTATTATTAAAGTCTAAAAATAGGCTTTCGAAACTTTAAAAAATTTTAATATCCATAATTGTAATAATAAACAAATAAATGATTTATCTTTAAAAATTGGAATATAATCTTGGAAAATCCAAAAAAATTAATGAATTTTCAAGTTAATTTTTTTGACAATATTTGTCTATTTTTTTCAATAAATTTCTTAGTAGAATAAATAAAATTCTCTAGCAGACTAGACTCGATTTATGGGTGAATTGCTATTAAGTTAGATTTCAAAATTCTAAAATTGTTTTGTTTGAATTTTTTGAATTAATTTGAAACTCTTTAGCTTATTTGAAAATTTTTTTTACAACTTGAAATTTTGCTAAAGTTAGTCTTTTTAAATAAAATATTTTACTTTTAGAATAATTGTCGGACTAGTCGAGTGACAATGTATTTTTATTTTGTATAACAGATTTTTATTAATGAAATTTTCAATTTTTATAAAAATAAAATCCTAAAACAAATTGTTTTCTTACTTTTTTTTATAAGAATTCAACAAAATTTAACAGTAGTTTAAGCTAAAATGATTAATTAAAAATTCAAACTAGTCAAGTCTTAGAGTATTTATTGCTTCAATTTTTATTTAGAATGTTTGTTTGTTTATTCAAATTTTCTTAACATCAAAATAAAACACGAATAGCAAATTAAAAACAGCATTAAAATTCTTAGCAACTTAACCTAAATAAAGCAATTTAGCAGCTATTTTTAAAGTCCATTAATGAGAGTATTTAAGACTTAATTTAGACATTTTTTCATCTTCTTTAAGATAACAAAATCATTTGTTCAAAAAAAAGCATAAATTATCTAGAAAGCAAACTAGACTTATCCTAGAGAATATGAGAAAAATTACATAACTTTTGAACAAAGGCTTAAGTTATTTGTTTTCTTAAACTTGACAAGAAATGTGACTGAATTTAAATGAACAGTCCACTAAGGTGAAAAGATAAGAGCTAAATTTATTTTTTCAAATAATTTAAAAAAAAAACACTTCAGGAAACAAATTTCACAAAATAATAACAAATATCCTATTTTTGAGACACAAATCCGTATTTTTCTTTCAGCTGATATTTATTAGTTTATAAAAATAAAAACTTATTCTTTCTTAATGTTTGGAAATTTAGCAAAAATTAAGAGTTTTATTTAAACTTTTTTCTTAAGTGAGCCTTTAGTATTGAGGTTTTTTCCTAATTGGTATTTCTTTATTTTTCTAAGTTAATTGAAAAAATATTTGTTGATATATAAACGAAAAGCTTTCTTTTTTTCTTTACACCACGCTAAATACATAAACTCAAATGGCTTAGTATTTAAAAAAAAGATTTTTGAAATTTAATTACCCTATAAAATAAACTAGCTTTATGATTATTTTAATCTTTTTTTAAAAGTCTCATTTCTTGCTGAATTTCGGCATTTATTGATTTCTAAAGTAGCTCCAATATTTTGTCAATGATAAGTTTTCTTTTTTAGTTTTTTCAATGTTAATTTAAATTTTTTTTTATAGTTAGCAATGTAAAGTATTTTTTTTTGAAGGATTAAATACTCATTTCAAACAATTAGACAACTTTTCCAATGTTTTATACTTTACAACTTAGAAATAAAGGAAAACTTCTTTGTTTTGATATTTAAAAAAAAATTATTTTTTAAGATCAATTGTAAATTTTTAAACAAATAAATAAAAAAAGAGCATCAAAATTAACTAAATTAACTCAATAAGGGTTTAAAAAAGCAGAAAAATTAATTGCATCATCATCAACAATAAGTAAAAACTGGTTGAAAAATAATTTTGTTTATTCAAACAATTAAAATCGATTTTCAGACCGGAACCAATTTCTTAAGACACTGGTGACAAACAAATTATTTGATCAAGTCAGAAAAAGATCCTGACAGATTCAAAAATTTCATAGAAACTAAAATTTTTTTTATTATTTTGACGTAAATTAAACTAAAATTTCTATTTTAAATTGAAAATTTTTCATTATTTTAATATTTCTCTTAGGAGCCAAAGTAATGAAGTTTTAGGCGAACTTAAATTAAAATGGGATAAAAAATTTCGAGCTAAGTAGTCGACAAGCATCAAGCGAAAATGCAAATATAAATTTTGAACAAAAATATTCATTTCTATTTGACTAAGTTGAACAATTGCGTAATTCAAAATTTATTGAATTACGTGCTACTTGTTTCCTTATAGCGGATTAGTTCAAGATTAGCAAACTAAAATAACTACTTGAATTAATTTTTTGCTTGGAATTTTTTTAATGTTACCATAGAGATCGCAATTATCATATGTTATTCTGATAATAGCAAAAAAAAGAAAAAATTGCATATTGAAAAAAAAAATTTATCAAACTAAGTTTGGATATTTTGCCAAGATTAAATATAAAAATATATTCTAGGAACTTAATAAGGATTTTAAATTTATTTTTTTTTTGTTTGAGTTTATTCAGACCATATGAAAGACTTGAATAATAAATGGGAATGAAATCAATACAAGAAAAAAATTTATGCTTGTTTATGTAATAAAACTAGTTTAATAATAAAATAACTGAAAAAATCGATTGAAAAATTTTCTTTTTTTTTTTTCAATTAAAGAAATATGTTTTTTTTCTAGTTTTTTTATAGATGAATTTAAGAATTTTAAATGTCAACTAGAGTCAATCAAGTCTCGATAGCACATCAGGTCGAGAGCAGCAATGCTGGATCTTATGGAAGTTTGGGCAATATTGGTAAGATCTTAATTTTCAAGCGACTATTTTTTAAATAAAATATGATCTCCTAGTCAACGACTAGTCTTTCAAAATAACATCATTCAAATTTCACATATATTAACTTAAATCTTTAGTGTTGAAATAATAAATTTAGATATTTAAATGTTAGATAATTTTGCATTAAAATATTTATGAGTTTATTAAATTTTAAACAATTTCCTAATGCCAAAAGTGTTTCAGCTTAACTACGACAGTATTGTCGAGTTTGAAAAAGAATTATTAGGCGATGAAAAAGGTATGAATGAACTCTTTTTTTTTAAATTGTATTAAATTTAGTGTAGATCCCGCGTTACCCATAATCAATCTAACTCTTGCTTGAAATATTTGGCTTGATAGCTTCGGAATCACCTGTCGTTCTTTAACTAATTAGCTAAAGAGCATATTCTTAAGGCTTTATTCATTTATTTTCAAGAATATAGTTTAATTTTAACAATTATTAATCATCAATTTATTATTTTTGATTTATTCAAAATTTTTTGTTTAAATTATGTCGCAAAGATATCTAATTACAAGGAATTGAAGATTTTCAAGCCAAATAATTTCTATTAATATACAATAGCACACAAATTAAATGGTTCCTTAAAAATATTTATGATCATTAAATGTAACTCACATTATTATCACTGGTCTAAGAATATATTTCAAATAAAATTTAGAATTTTATTACTCTTAGTGATTAAATTTTTTTTGATTATTCATAAATTAAAAACAGACTTTTATCTTAGATAAATTTTATTAACTAAAAGTGACTCACTACCGACTAAACTTTGTAATATAATTACAATTTATTCCTTCTAAGATCAATTTTTTTTAAACTTTGTATTTAGTTAATCAGTTTTTGACATTTTAAATACGCCTAGCTCATGCTTTAAGAATTTTTCATTAAAAAATTACAAGACTCAAAATTGGTCTGACTTCCATAGTTTGTTTGAAACTTTTTGAATCCAACGAAACCTCGTCAAACTATTAAGACATTGTTTATATCTAAAAAATAAAAAAAAATCAATTAGCTTAAGTCAATAAGTTAAGAGCTTGTAAGTCTACCAATATCAGATATCCTAAAAATAGTCTCTGTTTATGGAACGGACCAAGTAAATTTTCTTTAATTTTTTATTTTCAAGCATTTTAAATAGAATTTTGAAAACAATTTTTTCAATTTTTTTTTTAATTGTAACCGCCGGCAACTAGAGTGTTAGTTCACATAAGCATCATACAATAATTGATTTATATTTGTTCTAGTTATTAAGCTTTTATTTTTCAAAGCATTTGTGTTTTTATATTCGTTGGACGCTTATTCTTTATAAAGGTACTTGAGCAACAAAATCAAAATAATTAATTTAAGAAAATTTGTTTTCTTTAAGAAAAAAGCCAAATCTACCCTAAATACACATTTCTATTATATAATTTTATTTAATTGATTCTTTTGTTTTTTGAAAAGAAAATAATTTCAAATTAAAAGACATTTAATGTTTTATTAAATGAAAATTTTTTTCTAAGATTTAAAGCCTAAAAAAAACATTTCAATTCAAAAGCTACTAAAATGTTTTATGCGAAAATAAATTCAAAGTTTCGACCTCTAGATGGTAAGATCTAAGTCCATTTTTAATTTAGAATAATAAACTTGTTTAAAGGATTTAATTTCCTGATGGAAACAAAGGTTTTCAACAAATATAAAATTGCTTTATTCAATAAAAAAAGAAAAAAATTTTTTTCCGTTTGACTCTAATTTTAAAAGTTTTAGTTTTTGTTTTTATTATTGAATTGTTTCTTCAAAAATTATACAAAATTGGAGCAATTTTCCGAGAAGAATTACAATAATAATTAGTTTCACAATTAAGAGTAGAGTAAATTTTAGTTAAAATATGAACCTTATTTTATCCAGAGGCAATTCAGATTATTTTGTTCTAATTTAAAAAAAAAAAATTATTTCATCCATTTTAGCCGAATATCTAGCAAAAAATTAAATTAAATTATTAAATTAAAAAAATAACTAATGCCAAAAAAAATAGAGTAAAAGAAAAATTAAGTTTTTCCATAGTCGGAATATATTTTTAAATAGCTAAATAGATTGTGTTTTTGTCTTAAGAGAGCTAGCAAGCTGAAATTTCTGACATTTAATTGAAAATTATTCTAAAAGCCAAAAAAAATCAAGTTAATTTTCAGTAATATAGAATATTTTTGAAATTTAAAAAAAAAAAATTAAGTTTGTTAGAATAGAAATTAAATTGTTGCATTTTTTTATTGTATTTACTTCCTTTTTTATTCCATTCATTTTAGTAGTAAATGATTTTAAGCTAGTTAATCTTTTTTTTTTAAATTAGTCGAAAAGCTGACAAAGCCCTAAAATTAAAATTTTTTGTTTGCTTGACTTAATTAGTTTAACTGAAGCTAAATTACATAATAGTGAAGAATCTGTAAAAATAAAAGATTCCAACAGTTTTAAATGAATCAATAATTTTTATTCAGAAGCCTATTAAGATTTTGAATTAACTAGTATCCAGGTTGGTTCTTTAAGTATTCACTAAAAGGTAAAAACTAGCAAGTCGCTAGCATTAAGAAAAAATATTTCGCCTCTAAAAGACATTAAAGCATCTTTTATACCCATAGAATAAGCTTTTTTTTTAATTTTTTAAATTAAGGGTTTAGAAAAAAATTTTATGTATTTCAATTATTAAATATCCAAGTTACATTGAGAAATGGTCAACTTTTGTTTAAAATTAAAATTCATTTTTTGATTCGAAAAATTGCCAGAAATAATTTTTATTTTCTTACAAATTCTTATTTAATCAATTTGATCGAAATAAAAGTTTTAAATTTAAGTAGGCTTATTCTAAAATCTGGTCCATAAATTTTAATTAGTCATTGATTATTTTATTTGAAAAAAAAAAAAAAATAAAAATTTTTTCATATTTTAATCTATAGAGTATTCTTAAAAAAGAAAACAAAACATGAATATATTAATGTAAATTTTTTATCAAACGCTAGAAATTTATTTTAATTTTGTTGAACCAAGCTGGCTAGCTTCGAAATTTAAAATTTAAATAAATTAAAATTTATGGCTTTTTTTATTTAATTAAACGCATGTTTAGAAAAATCGTTTCTGATTTCTATTTAGCTTTAAAATGTGCTCAGCAAAAAAAGAAAAATATATTTCAAAAATGGATTAGTGATTCTGTTACAAAAATACTTTAGTTTATTGTTAACTTTTTTAAATCAAATATTCCTCCAAATTTTTTTCAAATTTGAGGGTAATGTTTTATTATATTAAACGAAACCCAAATAAATCAACAGCTAAATCAAATAAGCCAACATTCATAATTTTGTTAAATATAACTTTCGATAAAAAAATAAATTCCACTTTTTGTGATGTTAAATGCATTTTTAAAAATAAAACATTGAGCTTTTAAGAAAAAAAAATGTACGACTGGGTATCTACTGCTCCTCAGATATATGAAAAATATTCATACGGCTTGAAAACAAGTCCGAGTAAGTCGCTGAGCTCACTGCCACCGACACAGCCAAGAAGATCAGTTGACAAGTCCCAGAGTGTTCTCAATCGTAGACAAACTCTTAAGTCAATATCAAGGTATATTGGCCAAGAAAGTTCCAAAAAACAACCTGTTCCATCAAAACGAGCCTCCATAATTTACCAAAACCAGCCTGTATTAATCTCTGACACTAATAATCTGGATCCTGATACCTATGAAATCCACTATCAAACAGAATACTACGTTCCTTTGGAACAAACATTCAAAACTGTAGCTCAGGAAGAGGTGCCTTTCTATGCAACAGACCCATATGAAATACCAGACAACTACGTCTATTACATTACTAATCCAGACGATCATGGTAATGAATTAGCACAAAATGAGAATTTCTTTTTTTCCATGGAAACTTGATCTTAAATATTCTTGTTTTTAATTAACAAAAAAATGTTTGAAAAGTAAAAAAAAATTGTAAACATGTTAGCTTAAGAATTTATAAGAAAATAATCTTGTGTTATTATTTTTTGAATAAATTTTGTCAAATGATAGTAAAACGAGGTAAATAAATAGAAAAAAATAAGGTCAAGATTTCAATATTGACATTATTTTCGAATAAGGCCAAATAGTCTGATGACTAGAAAATATAAAAGCTTTCATGGCTAAGGTATTTAATTTTTTTTTATTTGAGGAAAAAATAAAATTTACCGTGTGGGTTTTTGTTAGCAAAATATGCAATTAATTACTGCGTTAGAAAGGTATACAATAAACTTTTGAGTCTAAATGATATATTTAAAAGTAATTTAATATATATATATTTTATTTTTTTTTTCTAAACCAAGTTTTGTTCATTTTGGCCATTTTAAGCGGTTTTAAATTAATCTTGATATGTCAAAGCTCAGTCAAAACAACAAGCAATAAGCTGTTCGTAATCCAATCTACAATGTAAATTAATTACATAGATGAGCATAGAACATATATTTTATTCTAAATTTTAGTCTAGATTTTATTTTGATTTTTATCCTCTACTGTCTCATATTTTTCTAGCAAAATTGAGGACGTGATTTAGAAAAATAAAGGACTCTTAAGATTTGAATTTTATTCAATTTTTATTCTTTAAATTTTTCTTCTTAAACCTAATAAAATTTAGTCTAATAAAGTTGAATTTTTATTTTTCGACTAAATTAAAGCCTTTAAAAAATCACCAAGGTTTTTGAATTTAAATTTTAAATTTAGCTTAACTAATATTTTAATTATTGTGAAAACAGGTTTGTGTGTTTTTTTCCACATTTTATAATGTACTTTTTTGGTTCGAAAAAAAAAAGATTTCACCCTTGTTCGGTCCTTATATAAAAATCATCAAAATTATAAAAAAAGCTAATGAGTTTTTTTTTCAAAAAATACAGACCTATTTAGGCTTAGTCAATTATTTAATTAGTACTAACATATGCGGTCATTAAACAAATGAATTTTAAACGCTTGAGTTAATAATTAGATTTTTTCAGATCCGTTTTTAATTAAAGCAAAGGTTAGGCTTCTGAACAGAAACAGAGCATTGCCAGCATCTGTGTAAATAGAGAACAAAATCAAATGCCTTTAATTAATTATATAATAGTGATATTTGTTTTTTTTTCAAACATCTTAAACTACCTCAGGCTAAGCCCGACAGAGCTCGATAAGCAATGCTCAAGGTTTTGTATATATTCTTTAATTAGACTTTTTTCAAGCAAGCAAGCAAGCGCTGAATGGATTCAAAACAAATTTCATTCATTCAGTTGACAAATTCAATTAAATTTTTTTCTTATTTTCGAGAAGCAGGTTATAAAAAGTTTGAGAAAATGATTTGACAACATCTCATTTTTTATTACTTATTTGTTTAATAGCTAGAAAATATTTTTTAAAATCAAGCAAACCATAAAAACTATTGAATAAGCGACAATACTTTCCAAAGAATTATAATATTATTATTCGCTAGCAACACGAGTCTTTTTTTTTCGATGGCAACTATTTTTATGCTCGTTCTTAAACTCGAACATAATTTTCAAAAAAATTAATTAACTAATTAATAGAAAATTTCTTTTTTTTTCTTTTATCTAAACTAATATTTGTTTTTTGATTTTTAAGGAAGTGGCGACCAGACCTTGTATTTGACTGATATGAACTCGACCACATTGCCGCCGTTGAAACCACGTGCGAACAAGCTGTACGCGAGCACCGGTGGCATAAACGCGAACACCAGCTCGACCAATTTGAATGCGACGATTGCCACATCGGGGGTGCGAAATGGCCGAAACTCGAGCTCGAGCAACGGCATTCAGGTCCAACAGTTGTACGATAGCTCGACTCTTCACAAAAGCTACCTGAGCCACTCGCATCACCTTCACAGCCATCACAACCAAAGCCTTAACACAACGAATCTGAAAGAAACGCAGGAAAAAATCGGACACAAAAGTCCTTCGGTTGACAGTCTGAATAGCAATAAATCCATGATCAACAAGACAAACACCAACAATAACAATGTCAGTAATTTGAATGCCAATTCATCTCTCTCGATCCAACAGCACCTCAATTCGACAAATATGAAGCGAACTGTGCAACCAATGACGCCTGAAACAGCAATGAAAAATTATATGCAAAAATTGACGCCTTTCGAACACCATGAAATTTTCAATTATCCTGAGATTTATTTTCTTGGCCAAAATGCCAAAAAAATACACGGAGTTATTGGAGGCGCTAACAACAATGGCTACGATGATGAAAATGGTAGCTACAAACCAGTACAACATGACCATATTTTGTACAGATTTGAAATACTAAAGATTTTAGGTATTTATTTGCTTTTATTATTTTTTCATATTCAAAAAAAAAGATAAATAGAAAAATATTCGAAAAAAAAAAAACAGTCTGCAAGCTTTTTTGAATATTTTTTTTTAAACCTTTAAGGCAGATTTAATTGCTTAATAAATACATAAAAAGCAAGTTGTATAAAAATCTATTTAAAGGTAAAATGTCTCAAATTTAATTACATTTTGTTAGAAAAACTGTGAATATTTTTTATTCTAAATTAGCTTTACGATTGAGGTTACGTGTTGTGACTAAGTTAATTTCAATTAAATTATAGAATGGGGGCAACATGAAGTATAGTACGATTGTACTGTACGATTCCAGTACTATTCGTGATGAAAAAAGCTAACGATTCAACACATACTTTTTGTATATACCCACCCTGAGTACAGCTTAAGAAAAAAATTTTAGACCCTCTTAAAATTTAAAAAAAAAAAATATTTTTTATTTTTTTATTATAATTACTTTGAATAGTAAAAATTTGTACGATTCAAGGGTCATCAAAAATTTTGTACAAAAAATATTGTACATTGTTTACAAACTTCTATTTTAGCAAAATAACCAATCGTACTAGTAGTTTATTAAAAAAAAGAAAAAAAATTTTAGCCCCTATATTTGAAACATGAGGGTCCATCAGAATAAAAAATTTCATTCTACCAAAAAAAAACTTCATGTATACTCTGTACATAAATTTGTACATCCGCTGTAAAAAACTCAGCCTGGAAATTAATTTCTAACCCAATAGTACAATCGTACTAAACTTCATGTTGCCTAGAATGGGTTAAATTTGAATTAAAAAATATATGTCATATCTCTGCATTGGATATTTGTTTACATTCTGATTAAACTGATAAAAATATAATTCATGAAACAACAAAAAATAAATCTATCAATCTAAAAAAAAATTTACTCAATCTTTAGTAGTAGTAGTAGTGAGCTGTAGGGATTGTTGTATCCTAAGCAGCAATATCAATAAACGCTCTGCTATGACATCCTGTGGCGCTGTTGTTTGACGGTTTTATAAATTGTACTATTTTTTAACTGTCAGTTTAAATTGAGCAATTTATCTAATCTTTTTTTAAAAGTATTTGTATCGGTTATTTTTCTTGTTGCATCATCAAGTAAATTCCAATACCCGGCAGTTCGATTGGTAAAAAAATGATACCTGGCATCACAGTTTTTTTAGGAACGATTAAGTTTAAAAAAGCTGTGTAGGCAGTATGCACGCTTATTCACTTAATTAAGAAATTTTCAATTTTTTTTGATGAATTGAAAAGATGCATTTTATTCTATCAAATTAAATAAAAACTAGATTTCAATTACATTATCTAGAAATATTAAAAGAGTCAAATTTTTTTCACTCATTTTAAATATTTAATTTAAAAAAATTATTATTTGAAATTTGGTTGGAGTTGGGTTGGCCTCTGATTGAATTTTAGTAATGTTTAAATGTCTAATTTTTGAGAGTAAATAAATGCATATTTTTAGAATAAACATCTCGCTATACTGATATTATACTGATAAAAGTCTTTAATAATTCGAATCTGTAATTGTTTTTCCAATAAATCAAATTGAGAATAAAGCTATTGTGGTCTGACTTAATAAAATGCCTGTTTGTCCTGACTTTTTCAGTTCGAAAAAAGCTTAAAAATTGACTAAGTTATGTCACTTAAAAGCAAGTCATTTTCAGCCAAATGCAAAGATTTCTGATCTTTGCAATTTGGCCAATTTAAATGCTAGATGAGAAACCAACGGCTCTAATTCAAGAGTTCAGTGTCCTCTATAAAAATCCAACAGACATGAAAATAGGCGCCTTTGAAAAAGTAAAAAAAAAACGAAAAAAAAGTGAAAAAAATGTTTTTACATCTTTCAAAAGGCGCTGGTGACCTGGATTGTTCTAGGATCCTAAGTACCGGTGCATTTATGTAAAGTAATTTTTATTCTCTTGCTTTTGGCTTTTTCAGACCTAAAGCATAACATAGAAAATCGTTTTTAATCTGTTTAGCATACTTAATTCTTATAATTTTAGAAACTATTTTTTTTTTGAAAATTAAAATTTTTAAAAATTGTTCTTTTTTTTAAATAATTAAATGTCTCTTTTAAATATTGTCATGTTTATAAGATTATGTATATTTTTAAAGCAAAAAAATATGCTTATAATTCATTAGAATCTGAATAGATTGATTTTAATATGTAAGAACAAATAACACCAAGCATTAAAAATTTTCCCTCAAAATTAATTTTTTGAATAATCCAGAATTGTTTGACTTGGAAATGAATACAAATTGAGCAAAAAAGTTTCCCAATTTTTTCATTATGACTTATGTCTTATTTTTTTGTCTTTTAGGTGCATAAAAATTTTCATGTTTTTGTCGTTAATTTTAATCTTTCTAAAAAGAAAATATTTTTGGCAATTTTTATCTAATTTCATCATGAAACAAATCAGTTCAATTTCTAATAAATCAATTTGATTTTTTAGTAAAATTCACTTCAAACTCAATGATTCATTTTGCATGAACATTGACAATTTTTGATTAATTTAAAAATTTTTTTGAAAAATAATTAAATACTCATTCTCTTCTTTTTTTCAATTCAAATCCCCATAAATCTGTTAAAAAAATGAACTAATTCTTTAGTTAAATTTACTTTTTTAAATCAATTCCTATTTTATAAGAAAAAATACGAAATTTTCGCTTCTGTTTTGATGCTCTAATTTTTTTTTTATTTTAGTTATTTTAATTCAAGTAATTTACTTTTATATTTTTAATGATAAATTGCGTTTTATAGATAAATAAGTTGTAATTAGTTAAATCTAAGACAATAAGATAAAAATTGATTTAGTTTTTTTTTTCTTATTTGTTAATTCAAATTCATATCTAAAATAAATATTTTATTAATAAATAAATTGTATCTTAAATTTTAGTTTTGTTAGATTTTTAAAATATTTAATTTAAAGGCAAGGGAAGCTTTGGCCAAGTACTAAAATGCTATGACCACAAACTTGGTAATCATGTAGCCGTAAAATTAGTACGTAACGAGAAGCGTTTTCACCGGCAAGCTCAAGAAGAAATTCGCATACTGGAACACTTGCGCAGACAAGATAAGGATAACACGTTCAATTGCATACACATGTACGAGTCGTTTACCTTTCGAAATCATATATGCATCACTTTTGAGCTATTGTCAATGAATTTGTACGAGCTTATTAAAAAAAATAAGTTCGCTGGTTTCTCGTTACAATTGGTGCGCAAATTCACACATTCCATTTTACAGTGTTTGGATGCGTTGACCAAAAACAAAATTATCCATTGTGACCTTAAACCAGAGAATATACTCCTCAAGCAGCAAGGCAGAAGTGGCATAAAAGTCATTGATTTTGGTTCAAGCTGCTATGAACATCAACGAATTTATACCTACATTCAATCAAGATTTTATCGAGCGCCAGAGGTGATTCTAGGAGCCAAATACGGCATGCCCATCGACATGTGGAGTCTGGGTTGCATTATCGCCGAACTTCTGACCGGCTATCCACTGTTTCCGGGCGAAGATGAGGCCGATCAGTTGGCATGCATTATTGAACTTGTCGGCATGCCTCCACAAAAAATTGTGGACCAATCTAAACGCGCTCGAAATTTTATAAGTTCCAAAGGTTATCCGAGATACTGCACTTTAGTTACTTTGCCGGACGGATCAACTGCGCTACAAGGGGGTAGATCAAGACGTGGCAAGCCCAGAGGCGTGCCTGGATCAAAAGATTGGTCTGTTGCACTCAAGGGCTGCGATGATCAGTTTTTTATTGACTTTTTAAAGAAATGCCTTGAATGGGACCCTGCCACTCGTATGACGCCTTCTCAAGCGCTTAGACATCCCTGGCTTAGACGCCGATTGCCCAAGCCTCCGAGTGAGAATCCCCCTCCGTCACGCAGATCCTCAGCTGCCTATCGGAATAATTTAGCTCCCAAATTGGGCCACGGAAGTCAAAACGTACTCAACAACACAGCAAATACAACGGTGAATATCAGCACAAGAAACGATTCTGATTATCAAACTGGCAACAAGCATACCAAGTTACCTAAAATTGCTTCAACAAACAATTTGAGAACAAACTCGTAAAATAAAAAGCAGAGAAGAAAAAAATTTATATTTTTTTATTGTGGAAGTGTAAATTGAGATTTTTGTTAAATTTTTTGAGATTTTAAAATTTTAGTTTTTTATTTATTTTTTATTTTCATTTATTTATTTTTTTGTTCTCAAACCGAGTACCGATACGACTTTAAAATATTTTAATCATCAAGGATGATTAGTTCATTTATTTATAGAATTCCATGATGTTTCCATTTTTTTTTTAAAACTAGATTTCTTTTGTTTCTAATCCATTTTTAACAGTGAACTATTTAAATTAAAGTAATAAACGAACAGGTGATATATTTTTGCTAAACAAACAAATTCCGAAAGCTTTCATTCCGTCCAACTTAAAAAAAATCAATTAATTAATTATTTATTATTCAAATTGAATGTTTTGTTGAATTTTTAAAATCTGAAAATTTTAATCACATTTTTAACTAACTTATCATAAATAAAAATTAAAAAAATAGTTTTTTTTTTTTAATTTATTTTTATTTTTATATGAATTATTTTTTTAAATAGCTTTTGAATATTTTCAACAATAAGATAAGATTTTGAATAAAGATATAGTGTTTTTTGGCTTATTTTTACAAAAACAAATAATTTTAAAAAAATTTTCGCTTTATTTAGCAAAATAAAAAAGCAAAATTAAAGTGATTTGTTGTGAAAAGAAAACGGTCTAAAAAATTGAAATTTTTTTAATTCATAAAAATTATTATAAATTTTTATTTATATTATATCATTAAAAACTATCGATAGAAGATAAATATTTTTTTTAACTTTAGACAAAAATATCATGATAATCTATTTTTTTATTGTATTATTTTTTTGTTTTTCTGAACCGAACTAATGGTCGTTTAAATTTAATAAAAAAGAATAAAATTAAAAAGATAAAATAAAAAAAGATAAAAAAGAAAAAATATATAAAATAATTAAAGATCAAAATCAGTGTGTTCTATATTGTATTTGGAAATGACTACTTAACATGGTTTTACAGATGAAATTTTCATTTTCCAAATTATAGTATTTATGTAGTATTTATTCATATGACTTTCTAAATCTTTATTTTTCTAGTAAATAATAAATCTCATCAGCAAAAAGAAGAGTGCATATTAATAATAAAAATGTAATAATAAAACTCAAAATGAGTTCGCTTATGTTATCCACATAATCAGGTAGGATTGTATCAATATCAAAAACCGCAATTATAACATAAAAACTAAACTCAAATTTATTTAACCAGCGCAAACGGTATCATTTGGCGATGTATTTCCAGGAGATGTAATGTGAGGTGTAAAACAAATGTACATAAAATTGGTAAACAAATTCGAGGAATAACTGATGAGCTGCCTAGCGTTATGTTAGATGAAAGATTGAGAGCAATAATGAAAAAAACAAACAAGGAAAATACTGAAAGAACTAGATGGATCCGAGCAAAAATAAATTAAGTAACAAATCAAGCCTTAAGAAAATAACTGAGTTCTTAAATTGTGATCAGCTGGATTTCAATGTTTTAATCCCACTACTCAACCAAAAAATTAAAGAAATATCTAAGAAAGTGAACAATGGAATTAGTGACTCAATAAGAATATGCCTAGATAATAATGAAAATAAAACCTAAAGAAAAATACTAAAAGAAAAAAAGAAAAGAAAATTTGAGTTAAAAAATGAAAATCAAATGCTAAATGATAATCTAAAAATGGCTCATGTTCTTGAAGGTAGCATATTTTATAATTAAAAAAAATTAGATGTTATTATTTTACATGGTGATTTCATTGAAAAAAATGTATCGTTTTCCTTCATGATTGTTAAGTATTTGGCAACCAAGTCTCAAAAAAAAGAATTAAGATTGGAATGTGAAGAAGTCGGGGACAAGTTGTTTTAAGCTTAACTTATCCCAAAGTAAGGGTAACAAAAGCTCAATTTTTAAAGCTAAATACCGCATTTAGCGCTTCAACGAAAAAGCTATCTTTAAACAAATAATAACTTCTCTGATACCAGACATGACAATATTGGCGAAAAGCAAAGGATAGGTTATTCGAGAAAAATTTCCTCAAATAATGAATGCAGCAAGAGGTTTTGATTTGAATAAAAATTTGAGCTATTGATTAATTTATAAAATTTTTATAAAAATTTTGTTTTTGTTCAAGAATATTTTAAATTCCACTTACAATAAATTTTTTCATAAAAATTTAAATATTTAATCTTGTTGTCATAAAAAAAAATGTAATATTAATTTAGTATTATTTTTTTTTAATCCTTAAATAAGCGATGTTTTATATCGTTAAATTATCGATAAAAACAATCGATTGATTAGCTATAATCAATACCGATACTTTATCGAGAGATTTAACCTATTGTATCCTGTTAATATCGATAAGGAAAAATCTTTATTTTATTGAAAATTTCTTGCATAAAGTGTTACTTGGGTATAAAAATATATTAATATAAAAAGATGTAATTTTACTTAAAAAAATGAAATTAAAATCTGATCTTGTGATTACAACTAATCTGCGACATCATAAGCACAAGTTAAATTAAGATTATCTATGAAAAAAAATGATTCTTATATTTTATCAAATATAGTTTATGTTTTATTTTAAGATCGCTTAATTTTCTATTCTAAGCTTTTTTTTTTTGATATTTTAAATTTTAGCTTAGTAAAAACTCTCAATTTTTCAGTTTTATCAAGTAATTTACACTAAATCAAAATAAAATCAAAAATTTCAAAAAGTCAATGAAAATCTTATTTCCAAGACAACAAATGTTTTGAAGAAATGTCTCCTTATTTCATTATTTCACAAACAGAATTATTTCTTATAATCATTTTTTTTCATTTTAATCAAACTATTTTAAAAAAGCAATCTATAAAAATATAATTTTGTGCTTTATTTTAAGATCATGATGACTTAATTATTTTGGGGCACCTAAATTTTCCTATTTATAATCACGAAATTTGAAAAATGAGATTTCGAAGAAAAAATCATAAATAACTTTTAAACCAAAATATCAAAATAGAATGGAAAAATTTTCAGCCACGTTAATCAAAGTAAAATCTAAGCTATCATGGCTTTACTTACAGTATTGCCTGATGACTACCCTGTATGTTATGGAACCTGTTGAAAGAAAAATATTCCATTCTTTTACAATTGTGTTTAGCCTTCTACTCATATATTCGGGAATTACATTTTTGCCTAGACAAGTGGACAGAATATACAATGCATTCAAGGATATTTGCATTTAAATTTTTTTGCTATCTTTCATACAATTTTAAATAAATAATTAATTTTAACTCTTTTAATTCATTTTATAATTACCATAAACCTTTGACGAACACTTTATAATTAATAAAATAAAATGAACTTTTTATTTATTTCTTATGTAGTTATTAATATCGTGACTGAGTCAAAAAAAAAAGCGCAAAGCTATTCCTGATAAATGACTCAAAAATATTATTCAAAAATTATATTTTGCAATCATAGCCAAAACAAAAATTGGTAAAATAGTTCTATAAATATTGTAGAATTAAGAAAAATTTAGGCTTTAAACTAATTAATCATTTAATTGTCATAAAGGATAAGTGAAAAAATTTATAAAAATGATAATAAAATTAATTGAAAAGAAAATCATTTTAAAAAATGTCTTTGAACTATTTGAAAAGATTAATTTTAATTAAAAATTAATTTATACTAGAAAAAAATTTCTTAATATGAAAAATTTATTTACACTTCATTTCTTTTAATTAAATTAATTAATATTTTATCTTTTTTTCGTAAATTTTCTATTATTTACATATTTTTTCTTATTAAATTAAATTGTTTTAATCTAAATAGCTTGTTGTTTCTTCTTTGTCCTCGTCCTCATCCTTTTCGAAAAAGCTATCTTCTTCTTCATACTCATCATCATTAAAGTTTGTCTCCTCATCAACGAAATTGGTCATTCTGTAAAAGCTATTTCTAAATTTAATCAAATCACCCCACATTAAATGAACACTACATTTTAAACAATTACCATCGATTGGTAGCAATTCAAAGTTACTTGATTTTATAAAATGTTTTGACAAACAAATTGTATGATATGGTATCATGCAATTGATACACTTAAGTCCAGCTAAATTTTTATTTAAAATATCTTGACTAGATTCTAAAATATTCATTTCACAAATAAAGCAGATGTCAATCATTATTTGGGCTTGTGACATCTGAATATGCTCATTTTCGATTGCTAAAAACTTTTTATTCTTTGATTTGGGGATAATTTGAACAAGGCCGAATTCAATAGGCATGTGTGGTGGTGGCAGTTTACTAATAGGAAATTCTTTTTTGTATTCTTGTCTTAGCCATCTAATGGTAAGTGGAAGCCTACACCAAGGCCCTACGCGCAACATTTCACACACCACATTGAATTTGGAAACAAAATTATACTGTTTGGTGGAAGGCACTAGATGCTTTAGTCTTAGAGATTTTTCAGGATTTTGCCAGGCCCATTCAAAACGCAGAGCTGATATTTCATTGGGAAATCCATGGATTATGAGAACCATGTCCCATGGGCCTTTGCCACTTGTTCTTTTGGCACCTCCTTTTGCGTAGCCAGAATTATGCTGATTTATACGTCGATTTGGATTAACAGTAAAACCGATATAAGTACGTCCTTTGTACTTCGGATTAGTGCTACATAATAAATAGCAACCAAAGAATCTTCCTTCCTCAAATATGTGAGACATTTTTCTGAAAATAAATCAATTCTTAAATTTTACATTTAAAAATCACTAACAATTAATATTTTGACTTTTAATTTTTAATTAAAATTTTCTTTTTTTTTTATTAATAAAATAAGATTTATTCTTTACAAAATATTCAATTTAAATTCAATGAAATTTTAGTTTGATTTAGATTAAAACTCTTATAAAAGAGATGAATTCAATTTTATTAAAGATTATTTTTTTTTAAAATAAAATAGCACCAATATTGAAAGTAAAGATAATGTTAAAAAAAGGGAAATGTGAAATTTTTGATGCGAATTAAAATTTTCAAATGCTACAACATTTTATAAATCTGTGAACTTCATAGCGCAATAAAAATTATGATGATAAAATTTGAAAAATTAAATTTTTTCAAAAATTTTACTTTTTCTAATAAAGCCCTTTAATTACAAATTAATTAACCAGTCGTCATGTTTAATCTAAATTTAGATCTAAATATCTTTTCTATCGAAATTTATTTAACACTTAAAAAAAGCGATATAATTATAAATAATTTTTACCACTGGTGTATATTTTTTTTTAAATAAAGCTTTTAACTAAAAATTTGCAAAAAATCATGATGATATTACCACACCAAGTTGTCTTTTACAATTTTAATTTGAAGAAAAAAAAAGTTGCTTTTTGATTAAGTTCAAAAAGTTTTTTAAAAAATTGCCATTGTAAAACGGAAATTACTAGAAAGCTTTTAACAGCTAAAGGATCATGTTTGGTCGTCTATTACGACCAAAAATCAAAAGTCTCTTTTTTTTTATTTTAAATAGGAGCTCCATTATCTAGTTTTAACCATACTTTAGATTTTTAAATTTTATTATGAAAATTCATTTTATATAATTTTTATCTTATTTATTAAATTTTTAAAAGAAATGATAAATTCTCTCGCATTACTGAGTTATCACAATGCAAAAACAATTAATGAATATGTAGAAAAAATTATTTATTTAAACAAAAATAAGAGGAATAAAAATATTTACAATTGACTAATTTATTAAATTTTATAAAATGTTTATTTTCTCTTTAAACTAGATCGCTTTATGAGCCCTTTTTAATTACCAAAAAAAAAAAAAACAATCAAAATCAATACTTTTTTTTAAATTTGGCTTTATTTTTAAAGTAGAATTTTTTTTTCTGATTCGAATTAAAATAATTACTACTATTTTCATCGTTTGTGTCATAAGAAGTTTTAGCTTTTTTATTATTCGGATAACTTTTAGAAAAATTTTTTCTCTTAAAATTTTTTCCCTCGTATCCAGAGCTACTTGGCTTACTAGTCAACCATTTGGATGAATCAAAATCTATGTCTGCCACTTGATTTTCGTCAATTAAGCCATAAGTTTTGTTGTTTTTATAGCAAGCCTGAGATTGGATTGCTCGTGCTTTGGCTTTTTCTTTTTGTTTTTGTTCCATTTTTTTTATTTCCTCTTGCTGAATTTCACGCTTTATTCGCGCATAGTGTTTAAAAATAGTCAAAAATTCTTCACCCTTATAGTTGGAAAAAACAGACTGTGTGTATCCAGTTATGCACAATAGATCTTCCTTTGTCTCTGGTAGACGGGACAACATTTCGCTCAACATTTTTGGTGTAAACAAACTGCTCATATTTTTGACACCTTTATCGCTACCAATGGTCTTTATGAGACGTTTAATATCGCTCTGACAGCGAAGTAAAATTCTATTGATTGCAGATGAATCACTTAATTTGTTGTTTTTGCTAGTTTTAGTTGTATTTTGTTCGTCATCTGAATCATCAACAACCTTGCATTTTTTGCTCGTTTTAGTACCATCATCGATAAGTTCAAATTCTATTTTAGCAGAATTAGATATAAGCTGGTTGGCTTTAGGTCCTACTTTAATGTAAGAGGCGACTGTTTCCGAGTGCTGTAAAATTTTTACATCTTCCTTTAAATATCCTAGAAAAACTAATTTTCTAACTATTCTTTCAATGTCATTTTTTTTGTACTTAGACAATTTGGCGTGCATTTCCAAATTATGATGGCCTTTTTCCGTGATCTTACAGTTCATTGACCCTTTCAGAATTTCAGACAAATGAAGCAAAGTAATATCATCTTTAAAAGATAGTTGTTGAATTCCGCGGCAAATAATGGCAGCATCTGTTGTAATATCAACTAGCGAACACTTATTTTCTGCAAATAATTGACAATTATCACAGATGGTCTTCATTTTAGACTCTATGCACTTAGTTCTGTCAAACTTTTCGCCAAAATACTCGAGTATTTGAGCACGGCGACAGTCTGTCCTGTTGTCACAATACTGGGCCATGCGATAAATGTTATCAACATGTGTCTTGTATGCCACAGGGTTGTAACTGGCACCTTTTTGCTCATTTTGCATAAGACGAAGCCATTTGTGACGATCCTGGTTGTTGTAAAATAGTAAGCACAGCGAAACTCCACCATCTCGTCCTGCACGGCCAGATTCTTGGTAATAGCCTTCTAGTGACTTTGGAAGTCCCAAATGAACAACATACCTTACATCCCTTAAATAGAATAAAAATTTTTGTCATTTTAATTTGTCAATTATTAAAATAAAAATAGAAAAAAAAATTTCAAAGAATAGAGCAACATATTTATTAGTATTTTCTCCAGGTGAAAAAGAAATCGAAACCTAGTAATAACAAAAATAGGTTTGTAAGGTGACATTTAGTTTAAAAATCCAAGGTAAAAATTAAACCAAGAATTGATCTTCAGACACCTCGGGTGTTTTCTAAAAAAAAATTATAAACTCAACCATTTAGGAAGGAAGTATCAGCTGATGAAAAATTTTTATCATTAAAATTTAAAAGAAAAATATAAATGATTAATTATGCTCATTTATCATTGTTTATATAACTTTTGTAATAAAAATAATGTAATACTGTTGGTGTAGCATTAATTTTAAGGAATAAAAATCAAATAAAAAAAATTAGTCTAAAAGAAAGAATTCTTAAATTTAATTTCCAGGAGAAAAAAACATAAAAAAAATTGATTTTTCTTATTTAAATAAAAATTTTAAAAAACTCACGGTTTATCAATACCCATGCCAAATGCTATGGTCGCACAAACAACTTTACAATCAATGTTATTCGTCCATTTGTGTTGAATTTGTTGTCGTTTTTGATCATCCATTCCAGCATGATATGGCAATGCTTTTATTTGTTTTTTCCTCAAATATTCACTCACTTGCTCGCATTCATTTCTCGAAATGCAATAAACAATTCCACTCTTGTTTGCATACTTGCTCTTAATCAAATCGGATATTTTCTCCAAAGCAGCTGCATTGCTGGTCTTGTATTCGACTTGATACTGTAAATTTTCTCTATTAAAACTTTGCATGAAAAAAACACACTGTTGATTATTAGCTGGTAAGCTATTCATGCTTACTGACATGTAATGTCTATTGTTCAATTTTGTTTCCAATTTATTCATTTGATTGTTTTGAACATTTGTCACAAAAGCACTTTTAAAAGCTGACTTATTAACTGAAGCTGTCTCGCTCACACTCAACTTCATTTGCATTAAAATGTCATTTCTTACTCTTGGTGTAGCAGTTGCTGTCAACAACATGCAAGGAACATTGGGCATCAAAGTAAATCTCAACTCGCCAATTTTCTTGTAGTCTGTTCGAAAGTCATGACCCCACTGAGACACGCAATGAGCTTCGTCAATTACCAAACGTGCTATCATGCCACGATTGTACAAATTCATTACAACATTTCTCAGCTTAGAACTATTGTTCAACTTTTCTGGTGTTATATAAACAAGCTTGTATTTTGGCTCTTGTTTTACCAACTCTTTGTAAACATTATCACATTCAGCAGACGAATCAGCATCGCTCAACATGTGACATGCACTTAGACCAAGAGCATTCAATTTTTGCACTTGATCAATAATCAAACTCTTCAACGGCGATATCACAAATGTTACACCTTTTGATATTACTGCAGGCAATTGATAGCACAACGACTTGCCGCCTCCTGTTGGCATCAAAATAAACACATTTATACCCAATAGAGCTGCATTCACTGCTTCAAATTGTTGTGGACGAAAATGCTTTAGACCGAATGAGTTGCGAAATATTGTCAACATTTCGTCTGTGTGTTCATATTCTGTTGATCTAAATTGATACGAACAATCTTTTATGTCATTAAATAGCCAATTTATTTTTTCATATCGTTCTATATCTGGTATGTAAACCCCTTTGGTTTGTTGATTATTTAACATTTGATCATTTCTATTCTTTGTATCTATTGAATCAAAATCAAACTCTTCAATAACACATAAATCTTCGTCATCCTCATCATCATATATTTCCACATCATATTCTTTTAATCCATTATTTTTTGTTGCTATTTGTGTCGATGTATTGTTCAATGATTTAAAATCATCTTCCAGTTCAAATATTTCTATTTCATTTATAACCTTTTTTTCTGCTTGTTTATATTGATTTGATATTCTATCTGCTTTTTCAAATTCTTTAATACTCGAAGAAACTTTTAAAGGTTTTAAATCGGCCAATTCTTCATCTGAATCATTCTTATATGACTTTTTTTTAGCTGATAATACTATTGGTGAATCAGGTATTATTTCGGCTTTGATATTTTTTTCGGGTGATTCCATTATGCTTTCCATTAATTCCAAGCTTAATCCAGCATCTTTAAGTATCTGGTCTTCAGTTTTTTTTTCTTCTTTAATTTCGCTTTCCATTTGTTTACAAACTACACATTTTATTTGCCTCATTACACAGCTAAAGCATGCTCCATGATCACAGGCATCTATTAGACGTCTCTTGGCACCAGTAGACATATATTTACATTTACATGATGGGCAAAACTCTTTGTGGTCCAACAGAACTTCTTCTTTCGGTCGTTGAATATTTGAATTGGTGTCATTTTCTTTTTTTATTTCAGTATGGTGAAGAATAGGTAGATTTACATTTTCGAATTTTTTTATTGATTTTTGAAAAAAATCGGTATTTTCTTGTTTGAGTGGTTCTTTTTTTGGTTCTTTGATAAAATCCTTTTCATCGTTATCTTCGAAAATAAGTTTTTTTGGTTGAGAATTTTCTTTTGTTTTGTGTTTTTGTCCAAAAAACGGATGAATTGTTTGTGATTTATCAATTGTTTGATTAGTTATTTTTCTTAATTTTTTATTTTCTTCGTCTTCCAAATTTTTTATGAGCTCAGAACCAGATATTTTAGTATTTGCGCTAGTTAAGTATAAAATTGATTAAGATTTTCAATAAAAAAAATTAATTTAATTTAAATCGGAGGGTTTTTTTCAGTGCTTTATGTCACATCTTTTGCTTATTTCTAGTTAAATAAATTCAATTTATTTCTAGAAAATTTTCTTTTTAAATCAGAAATCTAAAATCAAAAAATATTAAAATGAATTTATTTTTATTGCTAAATATGCACATATTAAGATGCTTTTAAGAATTAAAAAGAAAAGATAACACAAAAGGTCGAAAAACCTCACCGGGTTATGAGTGTTAAATAACCCATATTCAACATTTTTTGAATTAATATTTCTAGTTTTTGACTAAAAAACTTTAATTAATAATCAATGGAATTTTATCATTGTGTTCATTCAACAAAGAGTGGCTTTGTATGAATGTCTTTAGCTTTCATTATACCTCTTAACCCATTATATGAAAATAAATATGAAGATTTGTAAAAAAAATAAAGAAAAATAAATAAAGCCCTTATTAGCTTTAATATCTTATTCCTTTGTCTTATATTGTACCATGTAAAAAAATTCTTAATAAACATATAATAGATAACATATATTTGAGTAAGATATAAAAAAACATATATTTTTTAAGAATTAATTATTTTAATAAAAAAAGGCAAAAATCTTATCCGAACAAAACTGTCTAAAAAATATTTTCTAAATAGACCCAAAGCAGGTGGAACGCGAAAGGCTGGTTCTTGCTTACTAAATGATTAGGTAGAAATTTAATTCTAACTGTCTCTCTTAATGTCTCACCGCATGCTCCAAATATCTTTTTTGAGCCTTGAAAGATGACATTATTGAAAATATTTGATGCTCAATCCAAAATGGTCAAAATAATATACTAAAGCTGTGTATATAGATCCGCAAACAGTTCAAACCATACTAACAGAAACATTAATATACTTCTAGCTGAAACTAGTAAACCTGTGACTTCATATTGCTTTAATACTGTAGTCATTTGTGGGGACTTTAACTATCCAGCTATAAAATGATCAAAAAATGGATATCCTTAAATATTTCCACACGATAAAGAAATGTCATTCTTTTTAGATAACGTGTTTGACTGCTCCTTGACCAGATGCCAGATGGTTGCTGAACATACCTTTTGGGTATTAGATTGTTGTACAAACAATACATTAGATTTGATCTTTATCTCTTGCGAAAACAGAGTTGCAAACATAGTCAACAAGCTACCTCTAGGGGGTTTAAATAGAGGCCATATTTTATTAAGCTGGATGCTTATGACCAACCAGATCTCAACTCCGATATTTGATAGCAGAAGTTTCAATTTCTTCAGTGGTAACTATAGCATAATCAGATTGCTAATAGACAATAAGTTACTTTCTATATTTAGAAAACTTACTTAAATAAGAAAAATATGGTCTTGATAGTAAAAAAAGTAAATTTGTCATATTATTAGTTGATGTATAAACCTCCAGAAAATTTGAATTCATATTGGCCAATCTCCTTAATTAGCTGCATCTCTAAACTGCTGGAAAAAATTATTAATTGCAAGCTTCAAAACTGGATCGAAACCAAAGGATTACTTCCACCGTGCCAATCTGGATTTAGAAAGAACATGAGCACCCAAGATCAAATATTTCGTCTAAGTCAATCAATAATCATTGGTTTCAGCAAAAAAGAATTCACAAGTTCAGTATTTTTTGACCTAGAAAAGGCTTTCGATAAAGCATCCCATAGTGGAATTCTTTTCAAACTTAGAAAATTAGGATTAAATTGGTATCTGTTCGAATGGAAAAAACAATTCCTGGCTAATAGAAAATTCCTCGTTTCAGTAAACAATAAACTCTCCAAAGAATTCGAAATTTCGACTGGAGTTCCTCAGGGAAGCTGCTTATCACCAACTCTTTTTTCATTGTTTTTTAGCGACATTGCTAATGTCATTCCAAAAATGGTAAACTTAGCGTTGTTTGCTGATGACTTATGTATTTGGTATTCACACAAATCTCTAAGAGTAACCGAAAAGACACTAAACCTAAGCATTCTTCGAATTATAAATTACTGCAAAAAATGGGGACTTGTCATAAACACCAACAAAACTTTCCACACGGTTTTCACTAAAGCTGGCTACAGACACAACTATGAAACAAAATACAAGCTAAATTTGTCAATCGGAAATCAAGTAGTCCCATTAGACCCACTTCCAAATTTTTTAGGCATTAAAAATTTTTCGATCCAAAGCTCAACTTCAAAAAATTAATCGAAAGTCTAGGCGGAAAAGTCATGTCTAAAATCAACCTTATTCGGAGGATAAAAGGACTAAAACTCTCTAATTCAATTCTCCTAAGCAAAATCATTTTTAGAAATTTTATTCGATCACAATTTGACTATGCTTTTATCCCTCTTTCAAGCTCGACTCAAAAAATTTCCGGTGATCTACAAAAAATGCAAAACCGAATTCTGAGACACATCAAGTTTTTCCCACTGAAGACGAGAATTACAAACATCCACAATTATTTAAAAATTGACATGGTTGCTCCTAGAACAAAATTACTTTTAGATAAATTCCTCTTGAAGCGAGTAGAACATCAGCAATTAATCAAAGATCTAGATTGTTTTTCAACTTCGCTCACTTTATGAAGAATTTAAGAACGTGTTAAATAACTGATCCTTTAGACTGCCAAATCACAAATTTTTTTATTTATATTCATTTTCTCAATCGCTAGGCTGAAAAGAAGGACTTAGTTCCATTCTGTGTGGCCTGAGGTTTACCTCAAATTTATTAAATAAATAAATAGTTGATGTTTTGAATAATTTATTTACCATAACTTATTAAAATTCATTTTACCTTATTTGGCAATTTGTTGTTGCCTCTTTATTCTATTTGGAAATCTAGTCACGTACTGTATTCCATATTTAAGCAACTCAACTTTATTGTTATATACTTTTCTTTATTCTTTATTCATTATTCTTTATCTTTATTTAATAAAGTAATAGTTATAACTAGTCTTTCTATTAACTCCCTAATACATTACAAATTTAATAAAATCATATCTTAATAATCGTAAACAGAGAAAAGTACAAGGGAACACAGCTTCAGCTTGGACATAAATTTCAAGTGGTGTTTCACTTGAATCCGTCTTAGGGCCATTACTTTTTATCATATATATATAAACGAATTAACTGATAAAGTAAGCACTTTTTATGAATTAAAAGCAGATGATACTAAATTAGGAATAACGATGCCCAGTCAAAAAATTTTACAGATTTTTTGTAGTTTTTTTAAAGATTAGTTAAAAATTCCCAATTCAAAAATCTAATTTAAATACTAATCAGATTTATCTAAAGATTTTTACACTCTACTCATCATCATGTTAATCCGTATAGCTTAGAAGCTTTAATTTATTTTAAATATCAAGCTTTCTATTTTATATTTTAGTTGATAAATATGCATTATCTTTATATTGAAAATAATTAAAAATAATTTGAAACTTAAGATTTTTGTAGATTTTGCGATCATGATTTTCATCTTAACTATACATGAAACTTAAATTATTTGCGGCATTAAAGGCCAATATGGTTTATTAATTCTTACTAAATATAATTTTAAAGACTTGTTAAAGTAAAACAAATAGGTGTCACAATATCTGAAGACTTAAAGTGTACAACTCACAAAAATTCTTTGATCAAAAAAGCAAATAATGTTCTAGGAATGACTAATTTAAATTTCTCAATAAGGATTAAGTATCAATACTGTACCAAGCTTGTGTCAGAAATCATCTTGAGTATGAAGTTAAAATTTGTAGACCTTATTTGAAGAAAGGCATAAACACCATGGAAGTCATTCAAAGACGAACAACAGGACTTGTACATGAAATCAAAAGAATATCCTACAAAAAAATACTGTAATAACTAAATTTTACAACAATTAAAATTAGAAGACTTAGAAATAATTTAATACAAAATGTTTAAAATGGTTAAGGGCCTTGATGAAATTAACTTGTTTAATTAAATTGTGCTTAAAAATGAACTTAAACATCAATTTAGGTAAAAAAAAAATATTTGTCAATGATTTCAAGCTATGAATCTAAAAAATCTTAGCTAGGCAAAAGTTATAAAAAAAAAGAAGAATTTCAATAAAGCTAAGAAAAACAACTAAATTTTTTAAAGGACAGTGCCGGATCTTCATTGAAACTTGGCCTTTCGAAAAGGAAGATGAATTTTGTAAGGAACACTTAATGACTCACTCAAATTTACTCAAATTTACTCAAATTACTTAAAATTAAAAAGTCTACTAGGTATGCATAAAACTTTTCAAAGATTTAATATTATGATTGAAATTAAAAACTTAGGTTGATTAAAATTTTTAAAAATTATACTTTCTAATTTGATGAAAATATTAATTTTGCTTTTAAAAAAAAAAATACTGACTAACTTGGAAATTTTATTATTATCCTCTGGAGAGTATTGTTTTAATAGATTAGCTGTAGTAGATACAGATTGGAGGATGTTTTCATTATTTTTTGTCCCAATAAAACTTTTTTGTACATTGGTATTTGATTTAGTTGACGTTAGAGAACAAGATGTGAGAGACGATATTGATGCAATCTCCGACGATGATTTCCCAGGTTTTTTAAAAGTAAATTTTCTTTCCATTTAGAAGGAAAATATTTACATTTATTGACTAAAATTCAAAATAAATTTGATTTTTTTTTCTAATTTTAAATTTTTGAATTTTGAAAGTTAATTTTGCTTAAATTTTAAATAATAAAATTTTGAATATATATTTTTTTAAATTATTTAAATTTATTTTTCATTTAAGATCATCAAACTGAAAATTAAGTCAAATTTAAGCTGTAGAAATTTAGGAAATGGATCGTATATTTAAATTTAAGTCAACCACACCAAAACTTGTTTCAAATAAATGCCAAGCGCTGTCTGATTTACAAAGGTCGCAAGAAATTGCGAAAAATTTAAAAACTGATAATAATCAAAAAAAAAATAACTATGAAATAAATATAAACGAAAAATGTTTGAAACCAATCGAGGAAAATGCTTTAAGTCAAAACAATTATTTAATAGATGAATTGAAGAGTGATGATTTTGACAATGACTGGATATCCATGAAATATAATGAATTAGAAAAAGAAAACTGCATTATTCAAAAACCAGTTGCCACCGTGAAACCATATGTGTATTTTTAATAAATTTAAAACCAACTAAAATTATTAAATAAAAGATTAATTATTAAGGAAAGAAAAAAATGAAATTAATTGTTTAGTAAATCAAAGACTGAGTGAAGATGATGATAAAGAAATATGTCTTTCATGCAAATGTAAGTATAGTTCAAAAAGTGCAAAACGCAGACTAATTGATGAATGTGGACATGGATCATGTTATAGTTGCATTGTAAAAAAAATACCATGTAAAAAATGTGAGACAAAAGAAGAAGAATTGGAAGATATTCAAATAGATTTTGAGCAATTAGCTGAAATTGAGAAAAAAGCATTGGAAAAAAGAGAAAAAGATATAAAAACTAATAAACAAAACAGAAAAGATTTAGAGGTTGAAAAAAAAACTAAAAAAGATCAAAAATTGGAAGAGACAGTGATTAATTTTCAAAGAGAAGATGAGGATGACGAAGATTTATGTGTTATTGAAGAGTTTGATTTTGATTCAATAGATACAAAGAATAGAAATGATCAAATGTTAAATAATCAACAAACCAAAGGGGTTTACATACCAGATATAGAACGATATGAAAAAATAAATTGGCTTTTTAATGACATAAAAGATTGTTCGTATCAATTTAGATCAACAGAATATGAACACACAGACGAAATGTTGACAATATTTCGCAACTCATTCGGTCTAAAGCATTTTCGTCCACAACAATTTGAAGCAGTGAATGCAGCTCTATTGGGTATAAATGTGTTTATTTTGATGCCAACAGGAGGCGGCAAGTCGTTGTGCTATCAATTGCCTGCAGTAATATCAAAAGGTGTAACATTTGTGATATCGCCGTTGAAGAGTTTGATTATTGATCAAGTGCAAAAATTGAATGCTCTTGGTCTAAGTGCATGTCACATGTTGAGCGATGCTGATTCGTCTGCTGAATGTGATAATGTTTACAAAGAGTTGGTAAAACAAGAGCCAAAATACAAGCTTGTTTATATAACACCAGAAAAGTTGAACAATAGTTCTAAGCTGAGAAATGTTGTAATGAATTTGTACAATCGTGGCATGATAGCACGTTTGGTAATTGACGAAGCTCATTGCGTGTCTCAGTGGGGTCATGACTTTCGAACAGACTACAAGAAAATTGGCGAGTTGAGATTTACTTTGATGCCCAATGTTCCTTGCATGTTGTTGACAGCAACTGCTACACCAAGAGTAAGAAATGACATTTTAATGCAAATGAAGTTGAGTGTGAGCGAGACAGCTTCAGTTAATAAGTCAGCTTTTAAAAGTGCTTTTGTGACAAATGTTCAAAACAATCAAATGAATAAATTGGAAACAAAATTGAACAATAGACATTACATGTCAGTAAGCATGAATAGCTTACCAGCTAATAATCAACAGTGTGTTTTTTTCATGCAAAGTTTTAATAGAGAAAATTTACAGTATCAAGTCGAATACAAGACCAGCAATGCAGCTGCTTTGGAGAAAATATCCGATTTGATTAAGAGCAAGTATGCAAACAAGAGTGGAATTGTTTATTGCATTTCGAGAAATGAATGCGAGCAAGTGAGTGAATATTTGAGGAAAAAACAAATAAAAGCATTGCCATATCATGCTGGAATGGATGATCAAAAACGACAACAAATTCAACACAAATGGACGAATAACATTGATTGTAAAGTTGTTTGTGCGACCATAGCATTTGGCATGGGTATTGATAAACCGTGAGTTTTTTAAAATTTTTATTTAAATAAGAAAAATCAATTTTTTTATAGTCTTTTTTTGGGTTTAGTTATTTTTTTTTAGTTTTTTAAATTGCAATTCAATTTAAAATTTTTTCTCTTTTAAAAAAACTTGATTTTTGTCTTTTATATAAAAAAAAATTAACTATTTAAAATAAATATTATTTTTTACAATTTTAAAATTTTGAGAACTATTTAATATTAAATTTTGTATCTAGCGATGTTCAATATGTTATTCATTTGAGTCTTCCGAAATCCTTAGAGGGATATTATCAAGAATCTGGCAGGGCTGGTCGAGATGGATCCAAAGCTCTTTGTGTTTTATTTTATAACAACCAAGATAGACAAAGATGGCTTCGAATAATTTCTGCTGAGATTAAAAATAAGAACTCAATAGCCTATGAAACACATGTGGATAACGTTCGCCGTGTAGCTCAATATTGTGACAATCAAACAGACTGTAGAAGAGCTCAAATTTTGGAGTATTTTGGTGAAATATTTAATCGAGAAAAATGTATTCGTTCCAAAATGAACACCATATGTGATAACTGCAAATTACTCGAAACAAAAAAATCAAAATCGATAGACATGACCGAAAAAGTGAAGTTTATATGCAATTCAATCAAACATATATGTTTACGTGAGGACATTACTTTACTTCATTTAGCAGACATTCTAAAAGGCTCTTTCAATTCAAAGATAGTAGAAAAAAATCATCACACTCTCGAATTTCATTCCAAAATGGATCAATTTAAAAAATGTGATATTGAAAGGCTTCTCAGGAAGCTTGTTTTCTCAGGATATCTAAAAGAAGAACTCAAAGTAATCAAAAGTTCTGAGATAGTTGCATGTTATGTTAGACCAGGTCCAAAAATATCCGAGATTTTTGCTAGAAATTTTAAATTTGAATTTGAGCTGATTGAAGATGAAATAATGCCAAAAAAAAATTCTACTTGCTATTTAGATTATGAATCCCAACATTCAGACGACAGCGATGTTGAAGAAATTCTAGAAAATAATGAGTCTTTGGTTAAAGAAAAAAATTCAAAAGATTTTAATTTAATTTTGGGTAGATGCAAAAGTGAACTCAAACGGTTGATAAAATCTCTTGGAATCGAGCACAAAATAGATAATGTAAATTTGATTTTTACCAGAAAGATGATTCAAGAAATGCTCACTCAATTACCTACTGATAAAGAAGCCTTATTGGGAATTACAGGTTATACTGAAGCAATATTCAATAACTATAAAGGAAATGAATTTTTAAAAATTTTTCAACATTATTCAAATTTAAAGGCATCAGTTAATTCAAAAGATACTGTTGATTTTAGTGCGCGTTCTAATCTAAAAAGTTCAAAAAGCAAACCAAACAATGACCATAAGTCAGATAAATGGTTGAATAGTAAAGATAAAGCGAAATACAAAAGAAAAGCTTGTTCAAATGAGCAATCGATTATAAAGTCAAAAGTCAAAAGATTTTTTAGATAAATTGTTTGTATCCAGATTATTTAATATATTTAATTTCGTTGTTTTTTTTTGTATATAATACTGTTTAGTTTTTTTTTTAAATCTTTTCCCAATTAATAAAAAAATAAACTAAATATTTAAATTATTAAATTTTTTTCATGTAAAATCAGGAAAGATTAATTTTAACTCAATTTTAATAAAGTCTGTTCTCGATTTTGTGACATTTATTTTATTTATTTATTATTATTAATTAAAGCCTCATAGGCAAAATAGTAAAATTTAGAGAATATAAAAAATAATCAATTTAGAGAAAATAAAAAAATAGAGTAAAAAATACGATTTAAATACAAAACAAAATAGAAATTTAAAAAAACTCAATTATCTCAAAAAATACCCCTTTAATCAGGTATAAAAGTCCACTTTTAATAAATCGTTTAAAATTTTAAATAAGAAGTGATAATTTGACTTGTGCAATATTTCAAACTTGATTTGTGATAACACATATTTTACTGAGTCTACCAAGACAAAATTCTATATGTTGGCAGAAATATAAAAAAGAAAGATGAAAAAAAATAAACAGTCTTTAGCTTACCTTTTGAAACTTTTTTCCTGCTAAATAACGGTTGTGTCTTGAGAACGAAACGAAAAAAAAATTAAAAATAAATAAAAAAATTCAAAAACAATTAACAAATGAACAAGATTTAAATCTTTAGATTAACGTTTAACTCAAGAATGCCTGATTAATTTATCTCAAATATACAACAGTGTTTTTTTTTTATGTTAATTAACCATATTAACTAGACAAGTGATAATAAATGAAAAAAAAGAAACATAATTATGAATTGTGTAATGGCATCATTCATAAAAGAAAGAAGTATGATGTAAGCCAAAATGAAATCAGCAATGTCGGTAGAAACATCAAAGAAAAGTCTACTATAGTATGATTCAATTAGTTATCCTGCTTTGTCAATTTAGTTAAACTAATTTGATCTTTAAAAAAAAACAACTCTGCAAGCTGAAATTATTTATTCTTCAAAATTAAATTGTGAAGCAAGACGAAACTTTCTACCAAACCGAGTAGTGAACAATTGGAATGCGCTGCCAACGCATTCGATTGTCACAGCAAGTTTGACCAACCAGTTCAAAAACAGATTGGACAATGTCGGTAGAAACAAAATAAAGCGAAAAGTCTACTATAGCGGGATTACGTTAGTCTTCCTGCTTTGTCAGTTTAGTTAAACTAAACTTGACCGTAGAATATTAACTATTATTATTATTATATTATTATTATTCTTACATTTATACACAAATTCAATCAACTCTATTGATGTTTTAGGAGCATATTCAGTAGTATTAATGAAAATTGTTTGTTCTCATGTTTGCAATTGCCTAAAAAAAGACGCATTAACATTATCAAATTTTTCATACATACTTTTAAGGTACATTAACAAATCGGAGCACAACTTGCTCTGACTTATTTGTTTTAGAAAAAAAATTTTTGTGTTTCAAATAATTTTGTTTCCTGATTCCAGCTTAAGAGCCTCTAGAACAGGTGAAAATCTAGCGAATTTCTTTATTCCAAGACATTTTTTTAATAACATATTCTGTCTAATATCAAATTCTTCCAATTCTTTCCAAAATTAATAACAAGTCAGGATGATATCTAAAAATAGACTGGCAAAATTGTTTGTACAAAAAACACACTAAATCTGGACTAGCCATCTTTTCTTTGCATCCTAGTCCACAAGAGAGTAGAAACTTTTTTCAATTCACAGTTATGTTTTATGTCTCAAAATTATAACTTAATTAATAATTCATAGAAAGAAAGAAATAGAATCTCCAAGAATAAAAACATTATCAAATCTTTTTAATCTTAAATTCAAATTTCTATCAAGAATTCATTTACAAAGTTCATTTAATTTTACAAATTTTATTAATTTCAATTATTTCAAAAATCTCTTCTTGTGTTGCACTTTGGACCACAATTACAGCGGTTCTGATAAAAAAGAAACGGTCCCAGACTGGACGGACGGGATGGTCGGCAAATGGCCGTCCGGCCTGCGACCATTTTGTTTTTATTAGAACCGCTGTAAGTATAAATTCAAAGTAGGCCACATTCAAGAGCAACAAATTTTTAATTTCAAGATTGTATTTCAAATTTATAAAAGTAGTACAATTTTGTAAAATATTTTTTAGGCTTTTATCAATGTGAAAAAATTCAATTGTTTTGAAGATAGTAACGGCATACAACAAGAACGAATCAAAATTGAATTTTTTTTTCAACAAATTCCCGGAAATAGATTAATTTTTGAACTTTAATTGAACTTAAACATAGAGTTTTTATTTTGAATCACTCTCTTTTTGTATATCTATAAAGGTCGGAAAAGTCTCCAGTTAAATCAAAATTTTTTAATCCTCAAAATGTAAGTTAGTCTATGTTAATATAAACAGAATCGAAAGCTGTTTAAAATAATATGTCTACTTTTTAAGGAAAAATTTGTAAGAAAATTTTAAATTTTGGTATTGTTATGGTTGTAAAAGGGAGATTAAATTGCTGATAGATAACTAAAGACTTTTCAGCATAATGGCTTATATCTTGAAGATCTGCTATATGTGGGGTCAAGATTAAAAAACACATATTTTGTGAAAGACTCAAACTTAAATTTATTTATCAAAAAAGATTATTAACAAACAAAATAATTTAAATAAAATGTTACAAGCACAAAATTTAATTTTTAATTAAAAAAAATTAGAAATTAAGTTTTATCCTTTATACAAACGAGTTACATAAAAGTTTGTTGAAAAATTTTAATTCTTAAATTATTCTATTTCAAACCAATAATTCGTTTTCATAGACATAATTTTTTTTTGATTTAGTTAGGCCTTAATTTGAGACCTGGAAAATTAATTTCAAAAACCAAGGAAGAGGTCAGTGCTTTAAATATCAGAAAGAAATTTCGAGGCTCCAACATAGAGTTAACTTTTTCTAAAATAAAACCGCTAGCATTTGAAATTCGTTGTCAAATCAATTAGTTGAAGCCCCCAATGTTAACAGCTTTAAAGCAGGCATTGAATAACTCTTATCTTGTATTATAAACAATCACATCACCTGTCTTAGTGTGCCTTGCCAGCTAGTGTTCACTCGCTACTCCTACTACTACTACTATTTTAAATTATATTAATAAGAAAAAACTCGAATCTTGAAATTTTTTTAAGTCCTGTCAAATTTTTGGATAAATTATTGTGGTATTGGGTATTGTGAAATTCAAATACAAACAAATCAAAAATTGTTCCTTTTTTGAAAAATTAAAATAAACTCTAATAAAACATTTTTAAAAAATTACCGCAAAAATAGTATACAAACTTACAACACGACTAAAAAATTATAAAAAAATTTTAATTTTTAAACATTTAATTCAAAAATATTTTCAAGTTTATATATTTTATAGTTAATTTATGATAAGCTTTTTAAATGAAAGAGTTTATCTGTTTGTTTTTGATACATTATTGTGAAAATCGATTATTTTAAATCTTTAATCTCATTTAGCTCGTTAGACCTATTTTTAAAATAAACATTTCAAAATAATATGCTATTAAATTTAAATTTCTGGTTCTATTAGTGAAAGAATTCAGCCTAGGCAGACAGTTTTTTCCTAGTTATCTTCTTAGTCTGTAACAAGTACCTCTAGTTTTATGTTCAATATTATTTTTTGATGATTCTCTGCACCAATTTAGCTTATCAAATTCATTTAAGAACTTGTACATTTGTATAAGATCACCTCACCTCACCTTCTCTTTTCTGACATAGCTGCTAGTTTAAGTCTTCAAACTACCAAAACAACCAATATTTTGTTTACTCCTTTTTATTCACCTTCCCCAGCGCATCTTTATCCTTCTTTAAACACGGAGCGCATTTTCAAAATGTGGTCGAACAGGACTTTTTTCGTTCATTCAATGCTCCCTTTATTTTTCAAATTTGTTTATTATTTAAAAAAAAGCAAAATAATTATTTGAGTATTAAAAATATCAACTATCCAATTTTTAAACTTTTCATCAAAATAAAAACATTCAAAAAATTTATTTTAGACTTTAAAAAACCTATTACCCGTTATTCATGTCTAAATTTATTTTTTTAGCGTTTAAACGAGACATTAGATACTCTAAATTTCAAAGCATTGATTTTATCAAGCTATCTTTTTATTTACTTTATTTTTATGATAGAATCGAATTATTTTTGTTTTACATTTATCTATCTATTTATCTAAATTCAAGAAAAAAATTTTCTTTAAACACATAAAATTCTTATCCTTCTAGAAAAACACTTTGTTTTATCCGGCTATCTTTTATTTGAGTTTGTACTTTAGAATTAGATATGAATTATCTATTTGAGAAACAGTGATTTATGCTTGAAAAAGTCCATTTGTCCTCATCTCTATTTTAAACCTCTTTTCGATTGCAATTTTTTTCTATCCGTTTAATTTTTTTGTACTCTTTTAAAAACGTTGATTTTTTTTTTTTTTTTTTTAATTTTCATATTTTAAAATTCAAGCCTGTTAAAACTAAATTTTCCAGACCGTAATTAATCACCATATCAACGGTTCCGTATCCGGCACCAAATTTTCTTTACATAATTGTCAGTAATAAAATGGAATAGAAGACTGTGAAAAAAAGCTAATTAAATTTATTTTTTAAGTATCAATTTAGTCTCGAATTTTAAGTTAATTAAGCTTCAAATTACTTTTTTTTTCTAGGTTTTTAAATAAAATAAAAAAATCAGGAAGTTTATTTCAAAGGAATTATTTTATACGCATTTGTTTATCAAGATTTGACATTAAAAATTTGATAAAATCTTTATTTATCTGTAAAAATGATGTTGGTATCTTTTTATTTATGAAATTAAATTAGGTCAAAATTTAATTTTTGGAATAGAAAAGCTAAATAATTACCGTTTTTGACTCTCTTGATTTCATTGTCGACCATGCCTATAGATAAAAAAATAGCTATAAAATTTGACGCCAATAGAACAAGCACCTGTCCGACATTTTAACTAATTAGAAGTACCACTTGAAATTTACCCTCTAGAATCATATTTTAGAATTTAACTGACGCGTTTTTTTACCATAGGAAATTTTATTTTCAAAATTTTGACCATTTTGAAAATAAAAATAATTTTTTTTTATCTCTATTTTGATATGGGCCCATAAAGAATGTTAACAATTAATTGCTCTACAAATAGACAATAAATTTAGCTAGGGCATTGTGACCAATTATTTTAAGCTGAACTGGTGAGCAATTTCTGTTTCGGATAGTTAAAATAAATAAGATAAAGAAAAATTTAGTTTAGCAAAGTTTTATTGCTAAACAAATAAAAAAGCAGGTGATATTTTGCAAAGATCTTTCTCATCTAGTCAAAAAAATAAAAATTATCTCTATTAATTAAAGAAAGTATAGAATTTCCAAAACTCAATGCATTTGATTTTAACTTGAGCGAATCGAAACCTGCAGTTTTAAATTACAACAGGTAAATGATTGCAAAGGTATGAACGCAAGCAAATGACCGCTTGATTTTCATGACCGGCAATATATCAAACTAAGTTGATTTTAATTTATTTTGATATGCTTTTAGAATATTTTAGATACGATATGTTTACAAATGTATCCAAGGAAATTCTAGCGATTTATCTTATTTCGGACACACATCATTAGAAAGAGATTTAGATATCTATTATAACAGACTGTCAAAATGAGATAAATTTTTTCTAATTTTAATCGAGCAGTTTAAAAATTATCTATATCAAATTCTAAACAATTTTAAACGCTTTTGTTTACTGCTCTTTAGTATTTAGGTTTTTGCTAGGACTCTAGCCGAAAAATAACTATAAATACAAGATCATTTTTAAGTTTTAAATCATTCTAAAATTCAACTATTCAAATAAGATAAATTGTGTTTTTGGAATTCATCTCACAACAACAAAAATTAAAGAGAACAGTTTTCTTATCTACTAGTTTTAACTTTATCTATCAAAGTGTCCATACTATCCATAAACAGACTATTTAGAAAAATCAAGATTTTCAAACCTAAATATTAAAATAGATAAGAATTTCAATTAAAAATTTTAATTCAAAGCATTTATTTTCAAGTGAATGAGAGGCGTTCAAAATAATATCAAATTAAAACCATGTGGTGCTTCATTGTTTAGAAATATTCGTTTAAATCAAATGAGAGAGCATTCTGTAGACAATCGGTTTTATAAAAATTGTCATGGAGTCGCTCTCGCATTTGTTAAACGTGTAAGCAACTGACTAACGATAAATGAAGTCAAGCACAGAGAGAACTCGGTGACAATTAAGTAAAACTTTTGAATTGTCATGGAGTTGCTCTCGCTGCCTTGCTTCTTAATTTCTTCTAAATTTTTTCGAAAATTTTTCAATTTTAAATTTTTTTGGATTTTTTAATTTTTTGTTGTAAAAATTAAAAATTTTAAAATATTATTTTTTTATTAATTAAAAATTTCATACAAAATTTTTTTCGTTTCTCATCAATAAAAAATGAAATTTGAAAATAAAAATTTTTATTCATAATTTTTCTAAATCAATTTTTTTTTAGATTAGCAAAAATATTTAAATAAATAAAAAACTAGTGTTTTTATTCTTTCAATTGATTAAAAGCGAAAAAAAGTAAAAAACCATTTTTGATTTAAAATTTTGAAACTCTATAAAATATGTTATCAGCCTTGAATTTTATTTTAATCAGATTTTACTGTAAATTTAAAAAAGGAAAAGCAAAAAAACACAATCAATTTCCTTTTTTTTTAAACTAGTTTGTCTTTTTTTTTTGTTTGCAGTTGTAGAAATGTTTATTTAGATTCTGGTAAAATGCTCTCACAATTTTGTGGCAAAAATTTGAATTCTTTCAGGCTAATTCAAGTCTCATCAAACTAACTATTCATGATTGTATTTAAAAATATTAATATTTATTTTAATGTTAAAAGAAAGATAGATTTTTTTTTAAAAAGAATTAATTTTAGATAAGTAAAATGCTTAAAAAATGGGAAATTGAAGTTTACGATCTAATTAAAATGATCATGCTCAAGAGTTATCATTGAAAAAAGATTTTAAAATATTTTTCGGTAAAAAATTTATTGCAGAAGCATGTTTTCAAAGTAAACATTCAATGCTTAACTTGATTTT
>PJRA01000114.1:323537-353532 GCA_016987375.1 Brachionus koreanus | reverse complement strand
TGTTATGCTAAACATGAAAACATTTTTCTGCATTTAATTTTTCATTTAAAAAACTTCTTAGAAATTTGTAAAAAATTTATATTTGAGCATGATCATAAAATTTTGATCATAAACTTCAATATGCCTAAAAAAATAAATACGCACAATTATGATAATTATATTTATAAAAAATCTCACATTTATCTTAAATAAATTCTCATAACATAAGTCCCAAAATAAGTTTCTTTAAGCCACTCCAAAATATGTTAGGTTAAGAAATCCAACACTCACCAACGTAACAACAGCTTCAACCCACTCCATATTCATCGCCCCAACAGGCTATGAAATCCCAAACGAACAACCCACCGGTTACAGTTCAACAAGTACTCGACACAGCATCAACACCTCAAAAAACACCAGCAAAACGCAAACCAGGTCGCCCATCCAAACAACAATTCATACATCTCACAGAACGCGACATAAACACTGCTCCGAGAAGGTCAGAAAGTATCATGGCAAAAGGTCAAAAGCCGCGGGAATATGTGGTGTCGCAACCACAAAAATAAACAAACATTTGCCAACTCAACATGCTACTACACAACACACACATTTACAATATTAAAAGCATTAAATATAAGGCTATTTACAACTTTATTTACACATCACATTTACAACTAATCTATTTAAAACTTTTACAATTTAGATTCCATATTTACATTGGCCACAGAACGGCCGTTTTGCATTTCTACTTTTGATTAAATAAAAGCTTAAAGCAATCTGTTTTCTTTCGAATTAAAACATAACATAACTATAGTTAAATCTATGATCACAAAAAAACATATGACTAGTTATCTAATAATTTAAGTTTTTCTAATGAAAAGATTAAAATCAAATAATTTAAACCCAATATGCTATGCTTAAATTCTCAATAAGTTTAATTAAATTCTGATGAATTCTTTAATAACGATTCAAAATATCATTTCAATTCAAAAATTTTAAATAAATTTTTATTTTTTATCTAAAATATTAAGACTATATTTTTTTACCTAAAAATAAAATAATCAAAACAAATACTTGGAATTCGTCATAAACCTAACCTTTGTTTTTCATACAGCTTTGAAAAATAATTAAGTATTTATAAGTATTTTATTTAAATTCTTGATGTATAGAAATAAAAAAAAATATATTTGATTTTTTTAAAGGAAAAGAAAAAAGTATTGAATAAGATTAGATTAAGTAAAATGAAGGCGAAATAATCTAATCATTTCAATCAATTTTGCTTTATCAATGTTATTTTTTTAAAATAATTTACCGTCTATTTCATCCACACCCTAAACTTTAATAAATAGAGTTGTTAAAAATTAGAAAAAAAAAGAAACCAAAATGATTTTACTTAAACTGAGTTTGATTATTCTATTTTTAAATAATGTAATTAGTGAAAATGTGATGCATCTAAGTAAATTTCTATATATTTAAAATAAAAACCATTATTTTTTAATTGTAGGAAATTATCAAATTAAAAATATAACAGTGAGTGGTATTTCTTCGGGAGGTGCTATGGCTGCTCAGGTTCATGTAGCTTTATCTTCAATAATATCAGGTTCAGGAAACATTGCTGGCCGTAAGCTTTTCCAGTATTTTTTTCAAATTAATCAATTTTATCTTTTTTAGCTCCATATTACTGCTCGAGAGACAGTCTTTTAATAAGTACTACATGGTGTATGAGTAATTTGTTGACTTTAGGAATTGATATGAATGCCATGATTAACAAAGTTCGAAATTACGAAACACAAAATCTAGTTGACAACTTGGAAAATCTCAGAAATCAAAATGTTTATATTTTTAGTGGAACAGCTGACTTAGTTACTTCTACAGGTAGATTTAATGAAAATGTATTTAATTTTTTCTAAGTTTCAATATTATCAATTAGCTGTTGCAAAAAAAAATGAAGATTTTTTCAGAAATTTCATGGATCAATCAAGAATAAGAGGAGTTTATTCAATTGGAGCAGCCCATGGTATGATAACTGATTTTTATGGTGGACCATGTTCGATTGCCAACGTTTTTTTCTTGAATGATTGCTCATATAACCAGGCTTTTGATATCCTCAAAACACTTCATCCGAATGAAAACTTTAGAATTCCGAATTCTGGAGCATCATTGACTGGAACTGTAAAATAAGATTCTGTTTTTTTTTTCACTAGAGTAATATTTTGTCAGTTTTCAGAATTTGATCAAAGTGAATTTTTTTCTGATTCAAGTGTACTGATGGACTCAACAGGTTACATTTATATCCCTAAGAATTGTGAAACTGAGGGTAAATATTTTAAGTCAATTTTATCTTTTTAATTATTCGTTTAAAAGTTTGTAATTTGCATATTGCATTTCATGGATGCTTGCAAGGAAAATCAGTCATTGGAAATGTCTATGCCAAGAACGCTGGTTATAATCAAGTAGCTGATATTAACAGTTTTATTGTGATTTATCCCCAAGTAAAAAGCAGCTTATATGGTGGAAACCCGAGTGGCTGTTGGGATTGGTGGGGCTACACAGACTCATATTTCGGTATTTTTTGAAACTCATCTAAAATTAAATTCCATCTTTTAATGTATTTACTAAAGCAACTAAACAAGGAAAGCAAATCAAAGTAATCAAAGCAATAATTGATCGAGTAGCATTCGGAAATTAATTTTTTTAAAAGTTTTTCTTTAAATTATTTATTTAAAATTTTTGATTATATGATTTATTAATCATGAATTACAGAAAAGCATTATCAGAAATAAAAATACAAAAAAAAAGCTTTTTTTGAAAAATGTATCAATAAACTAACAAGATTTGTTAAGTACTAATAAAGTTAAAACGATGTTAGATAAAAATTTAATGTGTTTGTAAAATTAAGACTTTTTTTATCAGATTAAAAGATAAAAAAATACTCGTATGCTGTCATGCTTTATTTAAAAAAGCTGAAAGGGATTGCTTATATGAGGATTCCTATTTTTTTCAATTTCGAATCTTTACCAGGTAAGGAAAGATTAGAGATCACGGCTAAGTTTGAAAGTTGTAAAAGTTATAAAGTAATTAAATTAGATAATAAACCAGTTTTTTTATTTTTCTCATACTTTCTATAATAAGTTTTTACTAAAAATATGTAAAAAACTTTTTCTGTCAGATTCAGGCTATTCTCAATATTCGCTGCCATACTTTAGTGTTGATATTTAAGGCTTGATCATTTTAAGATTTTTGAGGTTTAAGGTTTTACTACAAAAATAAGACTAATAAAAGAAAAAGCGATTTAATTTTTTTTCCAATTGTGCAAAAATGATTCTGTAAACAGTACAATATTTTACAAAATAATTCTAAGTTTTATAAATATCTTTAATTTTTCTGGAGAATGCACACCACCCAAAAAAAAAAATTTGATTAGAATATCAAATAAATTGCACAGTTTTTGCAGAATTCATAGTACAAATTTGTAAAATATTGTGCTGTTTACAGATAATAGGACACATAACTTTGTCTGAAATTAAATCTTTTTTAAAACAATATTGTGAACACGTTAAGAAAGGAGAATAAAAAAAGCATCTAATTACATACTAAAACGCCTTTTTTTTTTCAAACAATCAATAATTTCTTTTGTTACCGAATCTATTAAGTTCTCAAAAATTATTTTGATACATGTTTAAGTATACTCATTTTTCAGATCTTCACCGGCCATGATAAAAGTGCAATATTTTGCTGTTCAAATCATTCCTTCACTATTTTGCGACGATGACAACGGACATTGTCTTGCTGAAATATGAAGATCTCATCTTCCCTCAATAAATCCACTGATGGAAGTAAGTTATTTCCTAAAAAATTAGCATATGTGCGAGTATTAAATCTTGCATCAAATATAGAAAAAATGCCTTGAGCTTAACATAATTTTTGGTAAATTCCTTGTAATAAAAATTCATTGAGCGTAGTAGCTCAAATAGCACCAAATTTCAATAGAATCACTTTCAATCGAATCCGATTTTTTTATTGTCTATTTCAATGTCCATTTGATCACAAAAGATCACTTGTCTTCATTTAATATGATTTTACATCGAGAAAGAATTCTTAAAGCATTTTTTTGAGATTTTGTTAATTTTGGTTTTCAAACTGGATAATTAAATATTTATTTATTTATTAAAGTTTAAGTCCCATGGACAAATTGAGATAAGAATAATGGACAGATAAATATCCATTTTACAATTAAGTAAAAAATTCAATTTGTTATATACAAAAAAATGATTAAGATTATTCAATATACAATATTCTATTAAATAAAAATAGTATTTTATCGTGTCGGTTAGTCCAGAGTTGCTACATTCGAGGCACCATTCAATCAAAAGAACACTGAATGCTAAATCGTATTCAGTACAATTTATATGCATATAAATTGTAGTTCTAATAAAGGGGATACACTAAGAGCAAGAGATGCAAACCAAACTCAGCGTAGCAAAATACCACGTCTAGCCAGCTCACCCATTAGTTCTAATAAAGGGGATACACTAAGAGCAAGAGATGCAAACCAAACTCAGCGTAGCAAAATACCACGTCTAGCCAGCTCACCCATTAGTTCTAATAAAGTCTTTGTGTCAAATCAATCATCTATTTCAGTAAGTTCATTGTTAGTTTTTTGTTTAGTACAGTGGGAACTAGATTCATCTTTTTCGGTAATATCAGTGTCAGATATAGTAGAAAATGAAAATTTGTTATTGGACTCGAAGAAACTTGCCAAATATAATGATAGTTTTTTTTACTGCTATATTAAAAAATTTGGAAAATATGAAGATTGTTTAGAGCAGCTAAACCTTATTACTGAGTATGACTCAAGTGTAAGGGTCACAAAACGGAAATTTGTTTCAGATTTACAAAGCGATTCTGAGTCAGAAAGTAATTTAATTTTCGAAAACGAATTTTTAAAAAAAAAAATTTATGAGTTTGAAAATCAGATAATTTTGCTTAATGAAATGTTGTATAAAAAAAAAAAGAAATAGAAAATTTGGAATTTAAAATTGATCAATTAAAAAATAATTTTAATGATTGTGAAATAGATAAGTTAAAAAAGTTTTCTTTAAATTTTTTGAGTAATTTTGGCAGCATTAATGATATTGATTTTCTTATGTATCAGTTTAATGGTGAGGAAGGTGACCTAACTCATTTGAGCTCAAAATATCCGAGTATTAAAATAAAATGTTTGTTTAAAAAAGAAATTGAGTTTTTACTAGATAATAGTAACATAAGTGCAACATCTGTTTTTCGGAAAGTTATGTCTTTTTTTATTCCATCAATTAATGATTGGGCTATCAGAAACGCTGAAAAAATGTTAAGTGAATACAATGATAATATTCTTGCTGCAACAGATTTTATCTCCGAAAAGAGACCAAACTTAACTTTAAGTTTAGTTAGGAGTACACTTCGGCAAATTTGCGCAGAGGCAAGAAGAACTTTAAAATTATCTTCAAATGGTGAATAAACTACTATTTTAGTCTCTTTTATAGAAAATAAATCTCATTTTTCCTTTTTGTTTTTTTTGTTAATGATGTTTAAATTATGATTACACTTGGCTGATTTTGTTAAATTTTTATATAAATGTATATTTCATTTCTAATTTTAAAAATATTTTAAAACTAAACTTATTTTTATTTTTATTTTGTATATTAATTAACTTAATTTTGTATTTGTTGCTATTATACTTAAACTTTTACATATTTAAAATCATAGTTTTTGTAGTCTATACTTAAATATATTGTATTTTCCCGCTAATATTTATACTAAATTTGTAAACAATTTAAATTTGTAAATAAAAAATTAATGAATAATTTTATTTTAATTTGAAAAAAAAAATAATTAAAAAACGATGAAATTTTTAGTTTTCATCGATGAAACATTATGAAATTGCTCACTCCTCATCGATGAAAACTTGATGATTTTTTTTTTTTTTCATTGATGCATCATCAAATTCGAATTGACTGGGTGAGTCAGATCTTCTACTTTTGATAACTGTTTAATAAAAGAAGTATTCTCTCTATCAAATATCTTATAATCTTTCCTTAAGTATTCAAAAACTTTTTTACATAATTGGTTATTAAAAATTTGTTTGACAAAGAATATTTTATGCTTTTAATAAATTTGTCTAATTGATTCTAATTTTAGTGCTTTGTTCAAAGGTTTTGTTTTAGTAAATTTACTGAGTGCAATAAATCGTTTTATTAAAATATTTTGTCGTATATCAAATTCCTTTAAACTCTTTTCATTAATGAAAATATTATCTAAATGATATCTAAAGATTGACTGAGAGAACTGTTTGTATAAGAAAGCTTTAGTTTCTGGGTTCATTGATTTTGGTTTGCATCCAACACTATTTATAGAGTAAAAACTTTTTTCAAATTTTTTCATCTTATTTTTCACGAAATTCTTTATTGATTTTTGATTTCCAATAGGTAGGCCAAGATAAATCAAACTTTGTACTTTTGGAATCGTAGAACCATTTAATTTAAATTCAGTTTTAGAACTTTTACTTTTTTTTTCGAAACGGATTGATGCGGATCTAGAGGCATTAAATTCAATTTTCCAGTCCTTGGCATATTTTTCACTAGTTCTTAGCAATTGCTAAGAAATTTTTTAATTAAATATCGCACAAAAAATTTTAAAATATGAAAATATGAAAATGTAAAATTATTTTTATTTTGCCGCTTGATCACATTTTATTTATTCAACTTTTTTAAATTAATAATTTTTAAAATAAAAAAAATTCTAGTTTAATTCTACTTAAAATCACATACCTAATTTTTATATCAAATTTAGTAGGTGTTAATGAGAAAATTTATTTTTATAAAATTAAAAAATATAAATTTTTGATAAAACGTTTTCAGTTACATTTTTGCATAATCAAAATAAATAAAAATAAAAAATTTAACAAGAAATCGAGCTTATAGAAAGATAAATGATCTCATTCAAAAATTAACCAATATTTGTTTAAGAAAAAAAAAGATTTAAACATTTGGATTTAAACCTAATGATCATTGATTACTTAATAAAAGCACATTCTATTAACATTTTTTTCTCTATCATTAGAATATACTAAAACCTTGATGTATTTGATATATGAAAAAAATATTCTTTGTTACTTGATTACTCAATTAATTCTTTTAAATCTAGCTTTTCTTGACAAACACATGTCAATTGACATAAAACTTTGGGTGTGCTAATAACAATACAATATAAATTTAGAACTATACCTTCGTATCAATATAAATAAAACTAGTCAAATTCTAATAGAAAAAAAAATTTCTAATATACAATGTTTTTTAAACATTTCTTAACAATTGCATATTTCATTGCTATATTTATAGATTGGATAAATGCTGCTCGTCTTGGTATATATTCTTTTTAGAAATTTGATATCATCATTAAAATATTTAAATAAGTTTTATTTTAGGAAGCTATAGTGTTGGGAAAGTCACAGTAAGTGGTATTTCCGCCGGAGGAGCCATGGCTAATCAATTACATGTAGCTCATTCCGCAACAATCTCTGGATCAGGGATTATAGCTGGACGTAAATAAAAAAGAAAATTCAAAAAATAAAATATAATAAAAAATTTTAGCTCCCTATTATTGTGCTGGTGGATCATTGATTGGTGCTACTACTTACTGTATGACAAATATGTTTCTCTCACCAAATGTGGCCACCGCTATTTCGAAAGCCAACTCATATGCCAGCAGTGGATTAATTGATAATCTTTCAAATCTAAGGGATCAACGTGTATACATTTTTAGCGGATCATCAGACTACGTTGTTCGAAGCAGTACATTTTTTTCTTTAAATAAATTAATATCTCTCAAAATTTTTCCTTTCAAGATGTTGTAAAGAAAAATGAAGATTTTTTTTCAAATTATATGAATAGTAACAATATTAAGACAAATTACGGTTTAGCTGCTGGACACGCCATGGTAAAGTCTTCATAAATATTAAAACGTAAATAACTTTTTTTTTTAGATAACTGATTTTTATGGTAGTGCATGCAGTGCTTCAAGTGGAAATTACATCAACAATTGCAATTATAATCAGGCCTATGATTTGTTGCAACACTTGCATCCAGAAAGAACACTTCAAAAACCCCAATCAGGCGCTTCCACCACTGGAACTGTATGCCTTCGTATTTTGAAAATAAATAGAAAATTAATATATTTTGATCAAGTTGATGGAGTTCGATCAATCGGAGTTTGCTTTATCACCAAGCACGATATCTTTGGATTCAACTGGATATGTTTACATTCCAAGAAATTGCGAAACACAGGGTATGTAACTGGCTAAGCATGTAGTTAATCTAATATTTATATATAATAGAATGTGATTTGCATATAGCTCTCCATGGCTGTTTGCAAGGAAAATACAAGGTCGGAAATGTTTTTGCGGCCAATACTGGATACAATCAAGTCGCTGATTTGAACAACTTTATTATATTGTATCCACAAGCAGTAAGCAATTTTTTCTCTAATCCAAATGGTTGTTTCGACTGGTGGGGCTATTCCGATGCTAATTACAGTAAATTTAAACATAGCCAATTATAGCTTAAAATCTTAAATGTTTTTGTTAAAAGGCAATAAAGAAGGCAAACAAATAAAAGCCATTAAAGCAATGATTGACAGAGTAAAAGGCTTTTGAAATATCATTTTTTAAAACTATTTATTTATTCTATTCAAAATAAAAAACAAAACTTATCGTATTATTTTTCATTATTAACACTAGAAGCACCAAACGAGTCAAAATGACTCGTTTGAAAAATTTTTAAATCCTAATATCTTATGAATGGATTTTTCAAATAAATATTTTTTTTTGAATTATGTAGATTTTAAAATTTTCTTTAAAAAATGATATTACTTTATAAAGTTATTTTAGTTTTTTTATAAAATATTTATGAATTAAAAAAACCTGAAAAAATGCTTGGTGCTTCTAGTGTTAAATAAAATATTCGGCAAGATGATGATAAATTTTACATATTTAAAAGACAAACGAAAAATTAACTGTTAAAAAAAGACACTCAGAATCACACATTTTTGCAATTAGTAATTAGTATTAAAAAATTTCAATAAAAGCCCCTAAAATTCAAATAAAATTAAAGAAATTTTAATATTTGATATTAAGAACCTTAATATTTCTAAATCTAAATCTGTAAACATGTTTGTTTTTAAGAAGATTTAATTTCTACCTCTTCTCTAAAAAAAAACACAAATATACTCAATAAAATTTAGTGATAGAAGAACTATATATAGATAATATTTTTCAAAATATCAACTTTTTTATTACACTTATAACTTATATGACTTAAATGTGTGTTTAAATTTTAAGACATTAAACTTATTAGTAAAAAACTTGTTCAGAGTTTTAAAAACATATGTTTTCCATTAAAAAAATTTCAAAATCTAACTAAAATAACTTTAATATAAAAAATGTTTTTTTCACATTTTTTATATTAAAAACGTAATTTTACGTTTTTTTAAACGTGATCGTATTTACATGGGTATACTCATTTGAAAAATAGTTATTAATTATCTTCGAAGCTAATTTTAACTAAAAATAAAGCTAATTAGTTAATGAAAAAATACAAAAAATAGACAAAATTTTAGAACAAAAAATTCACACTATTTATTATTCATTTAGTAAATAATTACAATATTAAATAATCCAATTTCTGATTGCAGTTGAACTGCGACATCAAAGTTTCAATTTATGTTTGTGATTAAAATTGATGAAATCAATTGAAGGAAGATTGGATAATTATTGTCATTAGACTCAAAGTTCTGGACTCAAAAGTTTGAAATTAGTTGGCTTTTAAGTTTTCATTACGATCATGTATATTTTTGCTTTGTAGTGCTATATTTACAGGACCCGTTGAATGTCAGTGAACCAAGACATCTTTGCTTTTTTCTGTTTCTCCTCGCATTAAAATAATTTTTAAAACACAAAAAAAAACTGGCTAAAAAAAACATTTAACTTTTTTCTTTTTAAAAACAAATTATATAAATGTTGGTGTATATATAAAGACGTGTGGCTAAAAAATCTTTTTATTGTATTTTATAACATCCTGCTGTTAATTCTGAATACCAATATGTAACGACATGTGGTTAAAATTCAGAAATTACGTAATAATATTTTATATTACTTAAGGTTTCAAATTTGATTTTGAAAACCTATCAGACAAATTAATTAATAACCTTTTACAGCCGCAAAGACTCATCCTTTTCCATATTATACTAATTATCGGACTAAAAGATGAGTTGTGCATAACCGAGTTATTCAAAAATTCATTATACTTGAGAAGCAATAAAACAAGCAAAGTTCTTGCAAATTTTTCAAGAAAAAAGTGTGAAGGTTTAATGATTAGGAACAAACTAGGAAATATAATCAACAAGTTGAGATATCTTGATTTTATTCAGATTTTAATGTTTTAAATCTGTTTAAAGATCTAGCAAATTTCTAAAATAAGATTTAAAATAAATGAAATGTACTTTAGCTCTAAATGTAAAATTTAATTCAACATACCATCGTTTTTTTTTATTATTAAGCTAAAAAATAAAGTTAATTTTTTAATTTTAGAATCAAAAGCACTTGTTTTTCTTTTAGCTTTTAAAAATTTTTTCATTATTTTAAAAAATAAATTAAAATAGTTTTTTTTTAATTGTTTTAATCTATAAAAATTCGAAATCTTTTAATTGTGGTACAAAAAATAAATAAAAATTTAAAAATCTCTCATTTTTCGTATGGCAGACACTATTCTAACTGGCTTATTGCCACTCATTTCATCAAATTCTTGTTCATTTACTTTCAACAATTCTATTATACTTGACAAATTACTATAGTCTTTAAGTCCAACATCATCAAAAACACTATTTATATATTCTAAATTAAACAAATTAACTAAGTTTTGAATAAACTAACTAAAATTTAAATCATACCAATATCAATAATTAATTGCCTTTGAGAATTTACTTCAAGCTTTCCTATTTTTAATATTTCATCACTTAAATTGGTGTAAGTAGCATTAGCAATTGAGTCAAGCCAGCAAGCAGTGATATCGTCGCTCAAGTCTTTCTCGTCCAAATAGGGTAATTTTCCTTTTCTAAGCGCAATTAGTAAGTTATTGCTATCATGCATAGTGAATGGTTCAAAGTTTTGGGGCAAAGTGAGCAAATATTGGCCAATTTTTGTAATGTATTCTTGTGGTGCCATGGCAAATAATGGTATTGTTTCTTTATTCATAAGACCAGTATTATTTGCTTGCCAAATAGAAGACTTGGATAAATTTTTCAGAATTTTTTTAATTGGAGCATAGACTATTTCAAAAGAGAACTTATGAACTAGCTCGCTTAAGGAAAAAAGTGGTTTTAGTAGATCTTTCATCATTGAGTAATCATCACCTGATTCAACTGCAGCAATCAAACCATTTAGTTTAAGTCTGTCATTATCTTCCAAAAAATATTCTTTAAAACTAACTATTGATTGTAAATTTTGATTTGTCTGAAGAGCTTGATGATCAAAGTTGAATGCTTGTTGAGTAGTTGGTGTGGTCACTGAACCATGGCGAGTTTTGTGCACAAAATTATTCAATAAATTTCTTTGTAGACTTTCCTCCAAATCTTCATAACGAATTATCAGCTGGCCTACTATTTGAATTATTTTGACAAAGTGGCGAAACGAGTCCCAGTCTTCATCATCTTTTGTGGTGTTTTCTACTCTACGTTCTTTCAAATTGGATACAACTCTTTTAAATTCATCTACATAAAACTTAAGAAACATTTTGAAGGCATCAATCATCATGTAAAAACAACATCCATTTGTTAACTTCAAGCAGCGTTGCATTTCGCTTTCTAATAAACTAAAAATTTTATTTACTGAACCATCTAGAAGCTGAACACATTCAATAACTTCAAAGCTGTTTAGTTTTATATTTTTTTCGAGCTCTTTTTGAAGATTTTTATTAATGATGCTCGAATATTGTTTGAAAATTGACTTATAAGGTAAATAAAATTGTTTGAAAAGTTTGAATAAGAGATCATTTAGAATCGATTCTTTGATGAAATTATTTAAAAAAAAAATAAATAAATAAGAAAAAAAATTTAAATTACGAGATAATAAAGACATGTTTTCGCAGCTAGTATGCAATGTCTGTACAAAGCGATCAGTTTCTTCTTTATACTTTGCTAAATAATTCAGTAATATGGAATGATCTCTGCACGAATTCACCATGTTTCCTAGGTATGTTTGGTAGATTTTGTTAAAATCTTCACTTGATTTTTTTAAAATATTTATTACTATTGAATTGTAATCGTTAAATAGCTGTTTGCACCATTGAATCTTTTTTTGTTTGGAAAAAATTAGAATATATAATCTGACAATTCTGATTCAATTCTGATTTATTTAAGCTTTTGAACTCTAGATGATCAGATATAATTTTAACGTAATTTTTTTTTATTTAAATAAATGATTAATTTAGTCAATAATTTATTTTTTTATAATTATTTTTTAAAGTTTTTATTGTAATTTTAATTTTTTTTTTTTAAATAAACTTGAATTTAGCATTTCTATTGTTAATTCTAAATTTTATTCAAACGGGTGAGTCATAATGTTTGGAAAAATTTTCAAATCAAAATTTAAATATGATTAGACAATCGGACAAGGCTGAAATTTTACAAACTTATTACAAACTTATTATTTACTTTGGGCTATGGGGGTTCATTTTACCAATTCAATAGGATGCCTTTCGGGATTTGCTTGGCACCTTATGTCCAGCAAATGCTCCTAAACTGTGTACTTCGGTTTATCAAAAGATATACCAAGTACACATAGGGAAATTTGGACGACCTCATTATTGCACATCGAGACAAGAACCTCCTCCAGGTTCTAATCGGTGTCCTAAGACATAAGTTAAAAAATGCAGGGTGGGTGCTAAATACAGCAAAGTCCGTTTTAAATCCAGTTAAACAGATAAGTTTCCTGGGGGTGGAATGGGACGGCTTGGGAATTAAAAGATCAGGGGAGCCTCTGCTTTCCTTCTTAAAATATCCGAGTATTGGTGGTATCTTTCAATTGTCCTAAAAATAGATAGCTTATTCTTTAGAAATCCGGGTAATTGTATCTGGAAGACCTACTATACAGATGCTAGCAAGTTTGGTCTTGGGGTAATCGATGGGGATTCGGGAAGAGACTTCTCAATCCCCTCTCCAACTGACTCAAGGACCAAGGTTCTATTCATCTGGCAGGGACTCCATGCATAAGTTTATGTCCCTAGTCATCATGATCAACTACGTCCGGACAATATTTAACATAAAAGTTTTCTACGTGCCATCCGCTGATAACCCAGCGGAAGCGCAGGCGCATATCACCGTAAACGACCATACGCCCTGGCATTAGAACTTTTAGTATAAAAAGATCCATTTCTGCTGCTTAAAATAAGTTTTTGAAACTTTTCTTTATTTTAATTAAATAAATAAAATCGACTGACTCGTGGTCAAGCCACCGGTCAGCCAACATAAAGGCGCAACTAGTACCCTTTGAATGGACTGTGTCTGCCCTAGATTTTTTCTTTTTTGATTTAATATGTAGCAATATTTTTTCATTATTCATAAAATAACTTATGAATAATTTAGCTACCTAAAAAGCTACAGATCATAATTTTCTGATTATCAATTCGTAAAATAATGTCAAAATACTACAAAAATGCACTTTTTTATGGCATTTTGGAAAAAATAGAAGAATAAGAATTTTGACATATAGCTAACGATATGAGTATTCGATTTTCACCAAAATATGTACCAATATTTATCTGTTTATGTAAGATCTTTTGTGTTTTCTTCCTCTAGATTGAAAAGAACTTGTGATTCTTTAAAAGAATTTTCGTGGTAAGCTTCTAATTTCACTATTTGGGCCGATCAGACTTACTAAAAAATTTTAAGGCTAAAAAATTACCTTAAAAAGTATGTTAAAGCCAACGCCTAGCAACTAGAGATATCCTTCATTTATTTATTGAATCCAAGGGAAAAAGATCTGCGCCATTGTTCTTCTAACCAAATGAGCTCTATAAGAAGCAAACTAGGCTTTCGTTTACTTTGAAAATTTCAGCAAACAGACAATTTCATTATTTTATTATTATTTATTTATTCAAAAACTCAAATTTTGGAACAAATCCGTCAAAATCGAATCGAATTGCTAATTTTTTAAATTTTTATCAAAAGAAGCTTTACTTACCTCATTATGCCATGTAGTTATCAAATAATCAAGCCAAGAAGAAATAAATGTCATTAAATTATGGCTTTTTTCAATAAGATCTTTTGTGTTTTCTTCCTCTAGATTGAAAAGAACTTGTGATTCTTTAAAAGAATTTTCGTGGTAAGCTTCTAATTCCACTATTTTGGCCGAATTTCTGGCCACTTCGCATTGATAATAATACTTTTTCAAATTATCTAAACGATTTATTTGACTAAATATCTGAACATAATTTTTGCTTAAAGATAATGATTTTGAATTGAAACAAGAAACTATATCAGTACTTATCATGGTCTCAAATTTATTTTTGAAATCTTCAAGCAATGCGCATCTATTTGTAAAATCCATGCTATCATCTTGAAGTAATTCCAAGCTATTCTGCATTGATTCTATATGATTTGATATAGTTTTCAAGTCCTTAGATGCTAAAATAGAGTCTAAATCAGATGTTAAATTTGACCAATTGTCTGCTTCTTGTAATGCAACCTGAACATTTAGCAAATTTGTTCTGACAATGTCCAATTCAAGCAACAACTTCATAGAATCACTAACTGTATTCTTTTCCACTTTGAGCAAGTCGTCTCGGACACTTTTCATTTGTTCTTTTAGCATAAATGTTTCCTGTTTCAACACATCTATCTCGCGAAGGACACGAGGAAAATTTTGAATAGTCTGATGACTGGTTTCATCAATGGAATTGTTTATTTCCTATTATAGTTTGAGTACAATTTTTTCCCTATAAGATTTTTAAAAATTTTCATACCTGAATTAGAACTTGAAGTTTGGTAACCAACGTTCCTACGTATTGCTTCAAATTTTTTTAAAATTCTAGTCCAAAAAGATTTTACAAGATAAAAATACCTCTTTGCTTTGGTTTGTATCTATTTGAGATTGTAAGGCAGTGTTAATCCAATCTTTTAGATCAAAATCATCATCGGAAAATTTTGAGAAATCCATTGTATCCAAATGGAATGTAAAAATTAAAAATGCAAGATTGTTTTTTAAATTTTGATACGTATTTTATTTATTTTTTAAAAACAAATTTAACCAAACATTTGAATAGGCAAGTTCTTCAGCTACATCAACAAGCATTGGGAGACTGGAATATATTATTAAAATTTAGATTGATCTGCAATGGGAATCAATATCAGGTCAGAGAAGATAATTGAATAAAATTAACTCTAGAAATTTTCCTATAAAAGCAGCGCAATACTTTTCTTTTTATCTATCATAAGTTTCGAAAAAAAATGAGTCTTCTAGATGATTTCAATTTTTATATTAATATATGCAGCATTCTTGGTTTAATAATAGCCATTTATTCTTACTATGTAAAAATAAAGTATTTGAAAAACCCCAGTCAGTTCAGGGCATTGTGCGATATTAATGACAAAATGAGCTGTTCTAAAGTAATAACCAGCAAGTAACCAAAAATTATCTAATTTAATTTAAAATCAAATTATTATAATTTTATTTCAGATATGGTTCAGGCTTTGGAATTGTCGGAAAACTTTTTGGAGAAAACAGCTCTTTGAATGTTTCAAATAGCCTTTTAGGCGGGCTATTCTATGCTTTACAGATAATTTTCAGTAATTTTAAATATAATTTTAAATTGGCTCATGACATGGTTAAATCACCAAAAGTCTAGAATTTGCATATATTTACTTGTTATCTAATCATGAATTAATAGTAACTAAATAATAAGTTTCAGAGCAATAATTTTTTTTTTCAATAATTTATTGTTTAAAATAGTTGCAATTTTTAAATAATATTTATTAGCAACAAGAGGTGAATTTGAAATTTTATAAATAATTTAATTTGATCCAATTTTTGCTGATTTGGAATACTTACTATGAGCCAAAATAAAAGAAAATGTTTATTTAATTTTTAATTAATTAAAAATTTTAGCATTTTACAATCAAAATAATCTGATACAATTTTTGGCATTTTCTTCATCAACTTTATCGATAATCGGCTCATTTTATTTGGCATATATTTTGTACTTTGTTCTAAAAGACTTTTGTATTGTATGCAATTTATCATATATTATTAATGGATTTTTATTTTATTATAACTGGAATATTTTTATGAACAATTTAAATTAAAGAGTTTAAAAATATAGATTGATAGTTAAAAGATTATTATTTTTGAATTTAATTTATAATAAAAAAGAGTTTTTAAAAATTTTGCTGTCTAAAATACAAATTTTTTTTTCTAAATTTTTAAAAAATTTTATTGCTTAATTTTGAACAACCTCGAAAAATTAAAAAAATAAATTACAAGATATTTGAAAGAAAAATGTATTCTTTTTTTTCTGATAGAAGAAAAGCGTAGTCTAAACTAGCACAAAATTTATTTCAGAAAATCAATTTTATGTATATTTAATTATTCATTTATTTATTGAAATTTATTTACCCATGGACAGAAGAAAAAAATTTGTAAAATGTTATAATTATGCAAAAATTTTAAATAAATTTAATTAAACTATTGCAAAAATAATAAAAAATTTTCTAATTTATTCAATTCAAATTTGAAAAATTTCTTCAATATTGAGACTAAATACTGAAATCAAATTTTAGTATAGCATTAAGTAATTAATAAAAATTAAAAAAAATTTCATTAGATTTCATTAGTTACAAGATTTAGTTAATAACTAATTTTATAGAGTGTTTTAAATCAAGGCCATATATTCGTATGACTAAATTCAATCAATAATTTTACTATTTTGGGTTTATAGTCTAAGCAATTGATAAATAATATTTTTTTCTATCCAGCTCTTACTGTTGAAAGTAGACTGAATCTTCTTGGTACAAAGTAATAATTCCTTACAAATAGGACTTCTCATCGTTTGCTCTAAGCAAAAAAAAAGTGTTTTTAATAAATCTGACCAACTGAATCTAAATAATTTTTTTTTTATTTTTTTTAAAAAAACAGACAGGACAATGTCGGTAGAAATAAAAAAAATGAAAAGTCTACTAAAGCGGGACTACGTTAGTCTTCCTGCTTTGTCAATTTAGTTAAACTAAACTTGACCGTAGAATATTAACTATTATTATTATTATTTAATGCTCAAATGAATGAATTCGGTTATTAAAGGATGATGATCACTAATAAAATTGAATTGAGGACTTTATACGATTTGAAAAATTTGAGCATTGAATTCGAACATATTGAAAGAAGATACTTTTGCTTTTTTAATAGGTGGCTTTGTTACAATTGAGTAAATGGCAATTTTTTTTGTTTAAAAATTCTTCATTAAGATTTCCACTAAGATTTTCTTTATCATAGAACTAAATTTTGTTTTTAGTATTTAAATCTCTTGTGACTATGAAATTCTCATATTACTCTGAGATTTAGTAACAAATTTTCATTGATGTTTTTATTAGGAGGACTCGAGTAAATTGAAAAAATAGCTAATTTGAAGTTATGGTCAATTGTAAATTCGTTACTGATTGCATTATAAAATTTGGAAATATTTTATAGTAAATATGAGTTGAGATTCAATTATCTTTGATGCAAATTAACTAAATAAATATTAATAAATATTTTTTTAACAAATTTTGACAAAGCAAACAAAATAAAATAAAACAAGTGATTGAGTTATAAAGTTTGATAATTCTTTTCTTTGATGGAATGTTTTACTGAGATTTGAATAATTCTTGATAGGCTTAGTGACATTTTCATTAGTGACATTATCTATATGATTTTTCATAGGTTTAGTGACATAATCATGATTCAAAATTAATGATTGCTTTTCTTTTTCACAATAATTTTGACTTTGTCGCAAATTTTGAATCATAGATTTCTGAAATGGATTATCTTGTATACTTAATTCTACTATTTTACAAAATAAACTGATGTCTATACTAAAAAGATTGTTTGAATTCAAATAAACATATTTCAAAGATTTAAGTTTATAGAAAAAATTAAAATTGATTGTTTTTATTCTGTTATTATTAAAATTTAATAATTCAATACTTTCTGGTAAATAGCTGGAATCAATCAAATTCAAAAGCGAAGTTCTTGTTTGATTGTATTGCAGTAATCTAAAATTGCTTGCATTAATTAATCTAGTCATTTTAGACCATAAATCAATATTAATTTTCTCCAAATTAGCGAATCTTTCATCAATATGGATTACTCTTTTGGGTCGAAAAGTCATATTCTTAATGAAGAACTGCTTTGCATAAATATTTTGCTGAGAAAGACAGTTACTAATCTCGTCAAATGACAAATTAACCAAAGTGTTATTAGACTGGCATGTGAATTCTGAACGATTAGTAAAATTATTTGAATCAAAAAAAAGAAGTCCAGAAATAAAATATGAAATAAAAATCATGTTAAAAAAAATTTAAAAACAAAATTTGTATATTATTTCATTTATTTATAACTATTAACTTAGCTACTTAGATTAGTTTCTAACTGATGAAATAAAAAAAAATTTCATCAAGTAATCATTCATTATTTAAGAGAGATTAAGAAAGAATAAAGTGTATTAAAAATAAAAGTCATGATTAGATATTTTTTTATGTGGAGTTTTAAGAATTTCATATACTTGAGAATAAAAGAAATTGAAGAATAATTTAAAATTATTTACTTTTAGAGTTGATTGTTTTATTTTAAAAAAGCCAAATTAAGAGTGCTTTTTTTATTTTTCTTTTAATTTTACTTGTAAACTAGCAAAAAATTTTAGCTTTCAATAAATTATTAATTTTTAATTTGGTCAAAAAATTATAAATAATTTTACATTCGTTTTCAGGTAATCCAAAAGTGCCAATATGGAATATGCTTGAATGTTAACAGCTTTACATAAATGTTAAACAGATGATATCCTTTTCATTTTCCATTAATTCATTTATTCAATTAATTTTTTATAAACTTTTATATTTTGCTTATAAAGGCTCCAGTTTAAATTACTATAATATACATATTTATTTTAAAAAAATATAAAAGTTTATTTTAAATTCAATAGCATACAACACATATAAAATCAAAAATTATTTTTAGTTCAATAGTTTTACATGACACTTGAAATCACCGCTAATAAGACACATTCCAAATAAATATAAATTACACTTTGGCTTAAATTGAAAGTGAAAACAAAGTGGTTTTAGAATATTGAAGTAAAAATGACCAATTTTTTTAGAGTACATTGAAAATGATTTCTTAAGGCATGAATAAAATGTTGAAACACAATGACAATGCTTTAAATTTGTTTTCATTAGATTGTTCAAATTGATTTTTTTTGAATTTGTCAGAAAAGTTGGCCCACATTCTTTAAATTCTATCAAACAAGTCTGATCATGTTGAACAAGCTTTCTATCAAAGTTAAATATATTTTTCATTTCATCTAAATCGTTCGAATCTAAGTGAGCATCAAACTGAGGTCTTCTTTCAAGAAAAATTTTTAAATTAAATTTTTAAATCTAAGAAAAAAATACCCTTCAGAAATGTGCTTTAGACATTCTTTTTGTAAATATTTATTTATTGATCCTAAATAAATTATGATATCCGAGTATTTTGATTGAAAATATTCTTCATTTTTAATAATGCTGCAGTATTTAATTTCAAAAAAATTGTTAAACGACACTTCGATTTGAACAATTTTGTGCTTGCCTAGAAAAGGCTCAGGTAACCTAATAAAGTAAAGGCTAATATCGGTTTCACACTCAATTCCTTAATTAAAAACAAATAGTCTAATGTTATTAATTTTTTTAAAAATAAAATCTCAGTTATTTTTTTTTTTTCAAAAAGTTAAATTTTTTTATTATTCAAAAAAAGTTTAAATTTGAATTTTTTGAAAATTAATTTTTAAATTGAATTTAAATTTTTTAATTTAAAAGTTGTTTAAAAAACTGCTATTGCTTTTACTTGAGTCCAAAGTTCGCACACTCTTATCACCTAGACTCAAAAACTTTGTTTCTAATTTAAATGTGTCAACAATAAAATTGTTTAGTTACATGATTTGAATTTAAAAATATTATTAAATGCTATTATATTTATTGAGGCAAGTTTTGGTTTACGATATAAAAAAATTGCTTAATTGTTTAATTGCTTTATGCAATATGCTTTAAACATACTTAATACATAAACCAATTTTGCTATAAATTTTTATTATTTAAAATAAATAATTTCTCTTGGAAACTTATTATTTAGAAATAATCGCAAAAAATGAAGCCAAAATTAAAAAAAATATATTCCAACTACAACTTACCTTTTAGCTTAGAAATTTTTTGTACTAATTCGTCTGAATGGAAAATATGCATAGTGTAAAAAATGTGTTTGGAAAAAAATGTGCTTATTAAAAGACTTGCTATTAAAAAGCACAAAGCTAAAACACCCAGCCATTTAGTTGCTTTGTTGATTATTATAAATATTGATTGAATAGTAAATATTGGAATTAGAAAAATTAATTTTACATATTTTAAAACTGTATAAATACAGAAAACAATATATTTGTTGAGCAACAGTTCTTTGGTGCCGCATGGCAAATATCTCTCTCGGGATATTTTTTTTTCTTTGTTACTAACAATACTTTTGAAAGCTGATTGTGACGGTTTTTTTATTAGTCCTATTCTGTGATTTTTTATTAAGATATTTTTTCTAGCTAGTTCTATTTGGCTGCTGAGTATTAGTTTGCTATTCGAGTTGTTAGCTAAGTTGTTATTGTTATTTTTATTTGAACTTGGTTCTTGTTTCCTTTTTGAGCGACAAACAAGCTCATCTATTCGCTGATCTGAATGGCAATCACAACCATTGCAAATGGTACAAGTACAATTCGTTGGCGGATATTTGTCAAGATTTTTCATATCTTGATTTTTTTTGAAAGAAAAGAAATAATGTAAGATGAAAAATGGTTAATTAAGCGGGTATAAAGCTTTTGCTTGATTTTGAAATTTTTCAATTTAGTCTAAAACATCTTTGATTTTATTTCGAAAAAAAAAATTTTTATTTTATTAAGCTATCTGATCATAAGTTGAATTGGTCAACAATGAACTTTTTAAGGCTTGCACCATAGAAACAGATTACTTAGCGAACCAACCTAAAGCTTGTCTACAAATTTTGTTTAAAAATTAGAAATATTAAATATAGTTGAACTAAACGCAAATGAGAATTTCGCGAGATCCTTGATTAAAATTTTTAAAAACCTTCAGGAACCTTTTTAGCAATGCAGATGAGGAATATTTTTTGTTTTTTTTTTATTTAGAATTTTACAAAATTTTATTAAGAAAAAAAAATATCCAAGTTTTTAAATTAGAGTTGATTGAAAATTTGATTTTTTTTTAAATCAAGTGAAAATTTTTAAATTTTTTTTCAAAAGGAAAAGAATTGATCAAAATCTTAAAAATTTGTGTTCATCAAATTATATAATTTAAAAATAATGTGATGTGATTTAAAGGAATTATGTAATTTGTCAGTGAAAAGGGATTAAGAAACTCATATCGATTTATTTTCAGTTATGTTTAAATTTTAACTAATTAAAGATTTAAGACTAGACAACAACAATGCACATAAAATTCCATGACAACATAAAAATTTGAGAAAATTTCAAAAACCCTTAAATTATGTCTTTAATGATAAATATTTTAGTTAAAATCAAGAGATAAGTTAATTTTTTCTTATCTTTTTTTCAAAGAAGTTTCTGTGATAATTTTAATTTCAAAAAAATTTTTAATTAGAAAAATTTTCCAAATGTTTATTTAAAATCTAAATTTTATTGAATTGCTAATCGTCTAGTTACCATTGGTAACACAGAAAATTTAATATCGTTTCTTATATGTTGTTTCTCTTACTTTTTTTTTTATTGTTTTTTAATATAATAAACCTTTAACAACCGAATGCAAAATTACTCAATTTATTCTCTGATTAGGACCTTTTATTAGGATCCAGTATTCATATGACAATAAACTGAAACACTTTGAATTTCTAATTTGAATTTTAAATTTTTAGCTTTAGATTATAGACTGACTTAAAGGACCTATTTTAAAATTTTTTCTTTTTATGTCATTAAAAATTTAATATTTTTTTTGTGTTGGTTTTTGAAAATTTACCTGAAATGCAAGACAACCATCGACTAATTAAAGACGTATCAAACGCACTGTGAGTTTATATTTATTGTATATCACAGCAAAACAGGTTATTTTAATGCTTAATTTCATAGAAATTACTACATTGACCGAACAAGACGCGAGGAAGGCTTTGACCTTTCCGGTATTTTGACTCCAGCTTATGATCTTAACCAGTTCAAATTAGTACTTAAAAATTTACTTTAAAAATTTTAATTTTTTTTAATTATTTTCTCTTAAAAGAAAAAACTTTTCGGTCATTCACTGGCCTATGATGAACAAGTTAAAAAGCTTATGCAATCTGAGTACAAGACGCCTAAAATCGGCTCTCCTAAAGTATCCACAAGAAATTTAATTAATTTTATTTTATCTGTTTGTGTCAAGACTGAAGATTTGAGACTGAGAGAAAAGTTTTATCGCGACGAACTAAAATATCACTGTAAATGGGATCGAGTAGTAATTTCTGTATTTTTCAAGGCTTCAATCACAATATTAATAATTGAAGGCTTCTTTTTTTTAATAAAAATAAACTAAATTTCCTAAATTTTTTTTTCTAATTAAGAGAAAAATTAAGTCCAAGTCTCCCTCAAGACAATCGCGTCCAAAAGATTATTTCGACGCGTCCCAGTATGAAAAACGCAACAAAAGTATCGCAACAGTACCAGAAGGTATAATCACTGTACGCAATAAAAACACGCCATATCTTAGCAAAAGAGAAAAAATTTCAATGCTCAATTTGACCAGCAAAATAATGAGTGCAACAGTAATTTTTTTTAAATTTCTATCAAAATTTAAAATACAAAAGTATATATATTATCTAGAGCGAATTTTGTTTCCCCAAAGTAAAATTTTTTTCTTAGGTTTTATTTTTTCATGTTTTTATTTTAGTTTTTGTGTTTAGTTTGGCACACTTGTAGTTTACTTGTCACACTTAATTTAATGATATTGTTTATAATTTTTTCAATTTATTTTTTTTAAAGGAAGATATAATTTTGATGAAAAACCTGGCAAAAACCAAAGATAGCAGGGTAAGTGCTATTTTATTAAGAGAAAAAAATTTAACTCATTGCAATTTTAAAAAGCCACGAATAACATGCTATGCTAGAAAGTCATTGGCAAAAAGCAGGCGCCTGGAACGCGATAGGTACTTGATTGAAGAAGAGGAGCGTAAACAAAGAGAGGCGAGAGAGCAGGAAATGGAACGAAGAAAGGAGATCGAGGAGGAATTAAATCAGCTTAAGGATGATAAAGATGATGAGTCAAGATCATTGAGAGACGAATTTGATGACATTAGAAACCAGTTGACGAATAGTCCTCAGCAAAGTGCAAATCTAGAGGAAAATCTTTACGCATGGGTAAGATTTTGTTTATTAGGAGACTTTGGGTTATTTTTATTTTTAATTTAATTTAAATTTGAGAAAAACAACAATGCCTTAAATAAATAAGCTTTTGTTCTCAAAACATTATTAAATTTCTAATAAAATTACTTTTGTTTATTATTCGTGGCTTTCTAAACAAACAATAATTTTAGTAGTAGAAAATAAGAATTTTATTTTGATAAAATTAAATTAAGTCTAACTAAAATATTCTATAATATTTTTTATTAAAATTTGTATTTTTAAATATTTGTTTAATTTTAATGTTTATTTTTGAATAGTTTACTGAAGGTAATAAATTGTATTTCAATCAATATTTGTTCCAAACAGAACATTCTGATTTTAGCTAGAAATTGATTCATATATGTACAGCGTTGCTATGATATGTATATTTACTTAAATTGTTTTCTACAGAATATTACTCAATTTTACTTAAATTTAAATTAATAGACAAAATATGTCGAATTTTGAAAAAAAAATTAAATTTATACCAAACAAAAAAAAATTTTAAAAAGACAAAAATTCTGTAAATTTTAGTATAAAATTTATGATAGATTTGGTTCAAAAAAAGATTGCACTTTCTAATTAGATACACAAGAGTATAATTTATAATTTTATTCTATTAAAAAAGTCTCAAATAAAATCGGAAAAAACAAACTCTTTTTTTCTCAAATATTTTTAAATTCATGTTAAGTGAAAATTTAAATTTAAATGAAAAGATGAATTACAAAAAAATTAATAATTTGAAAAACAATTTTCTTAAGATACTGAAATAACAATTTTTTTTAATTGATTTATTTTTTAAACAAAATAAGCTTTTTTCAACAGTTCTAAGAGATAAAAAGAATTCATTTTAAAACCAATAAAAATTAAAATTTTGATAGAAAATTTTTTTTTTAATTTTAAAAAAATAAGTTAATAAAAGATAAATAAGAATAAAAAATAAATAAGAATAAATAAGGTTATTTATTATTAGAGATTAAAAAAAGTATGATCAAATTTAAATTTTTTAGTATATTTTAGTTTTAAAATTTAAATAATTTGACAAATGTTTTTTTGGAACTAAACAACTTTTAGGCATGAATAACTATTTTGCATTAAAATTTTTAGAAAAACTTTGCAGTTATAAAAGATTAAATTTGATAATTTTATTTTTCCTTAAAAAAAAGCTTATGCAAAAAAACTAAAAAATAGTTAAAATATTTTTTTGATCAAATTTTTCGACACTATCATTAACTTGAATTCGTCTTCAAGCTTTATAATTTAAAGAACTTTTAGTAAATTAAAGTTGTTAAAGAGCCGGTTTGAATTTTTTGTTTGTTTGATTGTTTATCTATAAATAAATACATAAATCTTTTTTTTTAAGCTTTTTTTTTATTCAAATTTTAAAAGAAAAATTTTGAAAAGGAAAAAAAATTTAATAAAGCCATTGAAATCATAAAAATTGGAAAAAATATTTTAGTCATTTTACTATGAAATTAGATTTTAATTTTTAATATTAAAATTATTAAAATAGATAAATGATTTGGAATTGGTAGAATCCGGCGATTTGGTCACTTATAGAATTTTGGTAAAGACAGGTGATCGAAATGGATCAAGTACTGAAGCTGAAATTGGGATTGTTTTATTCGGTGAAAAGGGAAAATCTAGATATTTTTCTCTTAAAAACTCAAAGAATCACAGAATTCCCTTTAGCCGGTCAAGAACTGACCTTTTTGAAATAGAAACATTTGACATTGGAGAAATAAAAGCCGTTCAAGTAGGACACTTTGAATCCGGCATTGGTATGAAATTAAGATTATATAATCTTACATTTGGATACACTTTTAAATAATAATTTTAGAGTTCAATTGGTTTATGGATTTTTTAAGAGTTGAAGATCGTGTAAATAACATTAGTTATAATTTTGTATGTGATGATTGGTTTGGAAATTCATCTGAAGACAAAAAAACATCAAGAATACTATTGAAAAAAAACTATACACATATAAGTTCAGAGATATTGGAGCTATCATCTCGATCCTCATCTTCTTCATCTTCAAAATCAAGTCAGAAGCATAGTTCTAAATCAAAAGCTTCGTCAAGAACACCATCAAGACGGTCATCAAAAGAAGATGCTCAAAATACAGTCAATTTAGATGATACGAGTTCTAACTTGCCAATAACAAACAAGAAAATATTATCTCCACAATCATCAACTACAAGAAGCTTGAACTCTAGTTCAAGTTCCAATACTAGAACTAGTTCTAGTTCTAGTTCTTCGTCTTCAGCTAGATCCAAAACATCAGAGAAAAAAGCTTCAAGTCGCAAATCAAGTCAAAGATCTTCAGTTAATGAAGAGAAAAAAGTCTTAATTCATGCAGTTAAATCAAATGTACTTGTTATGAATTCAATTGAAGCAGTGGAAAGAAATTCCTTAGAAGATTTGAAAAAAATTGTAGCCGAAAGTCCGACTGAAATAAATCGAACAGACTCAAAAGGAAAAAGCTTGCTTTCAATTGCTTGTGAGAATGGCTCTGACGAAATTGTCAAATATTTAGTTGACAATAATGATAGTCTAATAAATGAAGAAAACGTTTTCGGCTATTTACCAGTTCATTTTTGTGCTCGCTACAATCACTTGCAATGTCTTAAGATTTTATTTGATTCAGGCGCTTCACTTCAAATTAAGAACAATGAAGGGCAGACACCTCTACATTTGGCTGCCGATTCGGGTCATATTGACATCGTCGAATGGCTTTGTGATCATAAAGCTAATCTGAATATTATGGATTCAAATGAGTGCACAGCTTATGATTTGGCAGAAAAAAGTGGCCATGAAAGAGTGGCAAATTATTTAGCAAATTTGATGGGAAAACCATTGATTGAATTGTAAGATATTTTGATTTTTTTTTCTAAAAATTCTTGATTCTTAACTTCAATCTTTGCACTGAAAAATTTTAGAATAATCGAATTTTTTTGACTCTTATCACTTTTATTTCAAGAAAATATTACCTGTGTTTTCTATTTTATTAATTCATTGTTCTGTCAAATTTATTTAATCTATGTCAAGAATTATTAGTTTATTGCTCAAAAAGTTATTTCAAAGTATTACTTTATTGTCGTTTTTATTTAATCAATATTAACAAAAGATTAAAAAATTATACTTTTATATTTTCTTTTTATAATTTCATGATAAACTTCAAAAGTTAACTGGTTACAAATACCAGATAGATGATTGTCTTTTTTGAATTTTGTTCACATTTTATAAAAAAATAAAAATAAATATAAAATAAAGTCACTGTTGATCAATACTTGGTTTTCTTTTGGTGTCATGACAAATAGATTAGAATTTTTACCGAATTTTTTATCAACGAGTTTAGTTCAGTTACTAAAAAATTAATAATATGTATCATCCAAATTTGAACAAAAAAATTTTGACATTATGTTTTGATTTTCGATTTACATTTTTTTTAATTTTAATCTATAACTAATAGAAAATAATCTATTAGCTACTCTTTCAAAATTGTACACACATTTGGAAAAACAAATTTTAAATTGTGATTTTAAATAGACTTAAAATTATTATTTCTTAGCGGTAACAAAGATGACACATTAGAGCCTGAAAGAGAATCTAAAAAATCACGAACTTCATCAAGCTCTTCTTCTACTTCGACATCAACTTCATCATCAACATCATCATCAACATCTACATCAACATCTACATCATCAAATTCTTCTCGTTCAAAAAAAATTGATTCGGAAAATAAACCAAGATCTAGAGCAAATTCAAACGCTAAATCAGAAAAGTCAACTGACTCAGAAAAAGAAAGACCCAGCTCGCAAAAAAAGCTGAGTTTACCATCTATTAAAAGTCCTTCGACCAGAGAGGATATTTTGAAATCAAAATCGCCTCCAAATACGCCAACTAAAAGTCCAAATAATTTGATTAATTCATTCAGAGAAAAGTTAAGCTCTAGTTCATTCAGTTCACCATCAAATACAGCCAGAAGTGAAAAAGTAGCAAGTCCTTTGCCATCTAGGAAGAGTTCTGCTTCATTAAGACAAGAAGCTAAATCTCCGATTAAAGCTGACAAATTTTCAGACAATAGTGAAAAAGCAGAAAATTCTGAACAAGCTGAAAAAAACTTATCACCATTGAGAAAAATTATAATTGAAGCTTCGAATGTCGAGAAATTATTTGGAAACACAGAAAAAGTAGCAAGTCCTTTGCCATCTAGGAAGAGTTCTGCTTCATTAAGACAAGAAGCTAAATCTCCAGTTAAAGTCGAAAAAGTGCCAAGTCCTGAATTATCTAATAGCAATTTTCCAACATTGCGAAGATTAATTGAAGAAGCCTCTCAAAATGCAGATAGAATACATTCACCATCGAAGAAGAGCTCAAGTTCACGTGTTCAATCAAGATCAAGCCAAAATTTTGATGAGAAAAAAAATTCTGAATTGAGTAGAAAAAGTTCGACCTCTTCATCAAGTTCGGTGAAATCAAAAAAAGAAAGAATTAATTCGGGTAGAAAAAGTCACAATAGCATTGAAAATAAAGATAATGCAACTGCACCTTTTGAAGATACCAAGAAAACAATCGATGATTTGTTCGAATAAAACTTTATTTTAGTTACATACTTTTTTAAAGTAATGTTTCTTGAACTGAAAATAAACAGTCTTTTTAATAATTTCTGAAAAAAAAAATTTTTTTTAAAAATTTAATGCTTAAGATTTAAACGTTTTATTAAATAAGAATTATTGATTTGAGAAATTAATCTAATTTTACAATAATTATGATAAAAAAGTGTGAAATAAATAAAATGATCTGATATTTAGTAAGTCATTACGAAATAGAAATCTATTAAGTATTTTTAAAATTAAATAAAGTAGATGTTTGTTACCAACACTTCATGCACTCACTTACTTGATGATCAACTCTTCTTTAAATCATATAAATAGAATATGTGACTAAGCTATTAATTAGCACGCCTGGCAAAACTTCTAGAATCAGAATGGAATTCTATTCTAGATGATCCATCATCTGTTATGAGATACTGATGCGAATGCTAGATATAAGAAACAAAAACAGTCTTTTAAAAGACAATTAAAATATATTGCATTATATTAACTATTCTTGTTGTTATTCCTATACCAGTTAGGAAACCAAATAGCTTCAATGAGTTTTTTTTTAGAGATAAAAAACTATAATCAATCAAAATCTAATTGAAGTTTTATATTTTGTCTTTACATAACATAAAATATTTCAAGTAAAAAAGGAGCAACAAAGTATGTTGCACTTTCTTGCAGTATTGTTTTTTATATATCTTATCTTATTTTAAGTTTTTTTTTATCTAACAAAGAAGATTTTTTGTTTGTTTGTATTTGAATTTCACAGAACGACAAGCTAAAAACTTTACTGACCTAAATAAATATGCTCAGCTCTGCTTGTATTGTCGAATTTTTTTCTTTAAATCAGCTCTTCAAATTTCTCTCTGAATGCACTTGATCAAATTGCAGAAATGAACGAGTTTGCTAGATAATTCTTCAAGGATACTTTCTGTTGGTGAAGAAATTTTTACTTAACTTTGACAAAGAGAGTTAGTTGCTTCTTGATGCTTATTTTTATCGTAAATTTGTCCATGAATGATCTGGTTGTAGCTTATCTTGAATCTTTATAGCCATCTAGATGAACAATGCTCTGATTGCTGATTTTGGTATTTGGTGATGTGATAAAATGTGGTATGAGCGTTTTGGTTGTCTGAATATTTTGATCATCTTCTCATGAGACATTACAAACTGGGTGAAGATTATTTCAAGCTCATATCTGGCCTAATTGTCTCTATTAGAGTTGGGTGACTGCCAATTTGGCGATCAGATCGGTGGTGCAAATTTAGAACGGCGATTCTGCGCGGCAAGATGCCAAACGGACGGACAAATTTTTTGACCGAATTATTTTTTTTTTGGATATCAACAAATATAGTAAGACGGGACTTTTATTTAATGTGTGAATGGGTTGAATTTTTTTTGATTGAATTTTACGGCAAAATAAATAGAAAAAATATCGAGGATTCCGAAAATAACATTACTTTTTTCATTGGACCTGATCAATATGGTCAAAATTTATGTTTTTGTAAAAAGTCTGAAAAATTACCAAATTACTTATTTGCCTAAATGGGTTAATGCTCTAAATTAAATTTTCACAAGAAACCAAGATATCAAATAACGGGCGATGCATAAGTAAATGGACAAAAGTTAAGTTAACTTGCCCGATCATGCAAATGATCAGGGGATCATATATATATATAT
>PJRA01000114.1:298415-312819 GCA_016987375.1 Brachionus koreanus | reverse complement strand
AATAAAGCTTCACCCAATTAACTGCAGGAGTTAAAGGGTGACTAAAAAAAACCGATCTAATTCGGTGACTATTTTTGGGTTTTTTGAACAAAATGGGTGCGAAATATGCAATAAAAAAAAATTGGTCACCCAGTTAGGCTCATTTACCATAAGCATTTCAGCTAAATTATTAATATTATTTTCAATTATTTAGTTAAATTTTTCTTAATTAATTAGTTGAATATTCAAATAATTAAATCTAATTTCTAATCTAAATAAAAATTTGCACTTAATAAAGAGTTACTATAGATTTTACCCATGGTATGTGATTAATACATTTTTTTAGCTAATGATAGCGATCAATAAAAACTTCTTTTTGATATTAGTTTGAAATTAGTTATTAATTATCAATATTCAATTGAATTCTCCATTTTATCATTTTTTTCTAATTTACTATTTTAGTTAGAGTTTTTTTTAGTCTTGGATTAAATAATTTGCAATTTGAAAATTTATGAAATGATTTTGGAACTTTGGTGTTATAAATTGAAATGATGTATTGTCTTTTTAGACAATTTTCAATCTTAACTGGTCTAAGAATTTTAAAAAGATTTAAATTGTCTTCTAATATTCTTTTTCATTTTTTTTCTACAAATGAATATTTTCTCGGCAACAAATTTTGGTCATATACTTCAATGCAGTCTAAATAATTAAATTATATTTAAATTATTTATAAATTTTGTAACTCATTTTATTTTATCACGCTGCAAACAACTCATGATCTTACCGACTTATTTTTGATTGTACTATTCTAAGTTCAGATTAAAAAATTTGAATTGTAAAAAAATGAATGTATATTAAGATAATAAAAATATGATGTTATTAAATATCAAAACGAAATTATATCCTGCATTTTATCTTTTTTCAAACATTTGTTCATTCTTTTGAAAAAGAAACACATTTTATTGGCATAGGAAAACTATTCCATTCATGGTTAATTTTTTAGTTAAGATTTTCACACATTTGATTTTTAAATAGTAAGATTAGCTTAACTGTCATAAACCCTTAATTTTAATGTCTCTATTCGGATCTATTAAGATCGGATGGATTTTGGTTATAACACAAGTAATAAAAATAATATATTTATAATAGCAACTATATTAATAAGTGGTCACTTCTAGCCTATACAAGTAATAAAGAAATTAAAAAAAGAAAAGAGAGCACTAGTTCAATAATTTACACAGTTTTAAACACCAGTAACTTGCTGAACACATGAGATCATATTATTGCACTGTGAAACTATAGACATATAGGTTGGCTAGAGTCGGTGTTGTATTTATTGAGAGAACTACAACAAAACAATAAAATAAACATTCAAGTTCTTCAATTCAATGTTAATCTTGATTAAAATAATTGACAGTATTTAAGTTATATAATTTATTTAAAATTTTAATTAATTAAAAATCTTCCTTAAATTTTTGAAACAATTCCTTAACTTTAATAATATTACAGTGGTATAGAAAAATAAAAAAAAATTAAATATATTTTTAGCAACGTATTTTAAAGTTGAGTTTTTTATCAAGTAAATCTAAAAACCAATAACTAATATAATTAAGCTGCATAACAGTCGTTTGACCATATCTGACTGCTTAATGATAACAATATTTAATAGAAAAATCTAAAAAAAATGGATACATATATTTGAGAATTATTTAACTTTTTTTAACTAAACATGTCATCATAAAAATCAGGCCTCTTCTCTTCATCCTGATGAGACTGCTGTTGATTTCGATTTAATGAGCTGGTTTCAGGTAAAAAATTAGAATTAGTATCCAAACGAAATATATTAGATTTGTTCACATTTTGATCAGAATGACTAAAAGTTTCGGTATTTTTTGTTTGATTCAAAAAGCCATTGACCGAGCTTGAAACGTGTCGGTTTATGACATTGTTGCTAATGCAATTTTCTGAATTACCCAGCATATTTACATTGTTTAACTGTTGAATGCAATCAAGTAGACCACCTTCTTCAACATTCAATAACAACCAAATAGGATCACCAAAAGGATGGTTAAATCTCGTGTAGGCTCTATACTGGCACTGATAAATACCACACTGCTGTGGTGACTTCAAACTAATGCTTATGTCCATTGTTTCTTGAGGTTGTAGCTCCATTAATTCTATAGCTATTGGTCTTTCTTCTTCACTTGAAAATAAGCTACTAGTGACCAATGTTGGTGACGGACAAGAAAGAGTGGCTGGACTAAAGTTATATCCATTGACATATTTCAACTGACATCCTGATGGCCATTTAGTCGTTCCTAAAATGTTAAATAAAGAATTATCTAATGAACGATCTATACAATTTACTCTTTAAAAGGTAATCTCTAAGAGCTTTTCATCTTACAAAATAAAATATAACTTTTTTTTTAAATCATGATCAAAAGGATTGTTCATAATTTGAACATACTTTTAAGAGAATTATTTGCTTAATTGACTATTTTTATAGCAACTAACCTGTATTTTTGATGCGCCATGTTTTGATAAAATTTGTATTGGGTGCAACTGATTCACCTTCTCCTATAGTGATATCACACAAAAATTGCATTTCAGGTATTTCATTAGTACTTGCTGATTCAGTTAAAATTTGTCCTGAATCGTTTAAATTGTTTGACACATTTGCTGCTGCAGCGGCCGCCGTTTCATATTCGTAATAAGCCCACAATGCTGAATTCAAATTCCATTCGGCCAAATCAAGATAGAAACAACAGCCTTCAGTGCTTAGTTGCGTATTAGACAAACGTTTGAATTCATTTATTAAGTAGTCTTTGTCATTTGTGTTCATAGTGCGAAAACGGCCTAAAATCATGTCCACATCAGAATTGTCAACATCCATTTTAAAAAAAGTTCGTATTAAATTTTTGTTTTTATTAGCTTAGTATATATATATATATATGAGAAGGATGATTTGTATTTGTTACAGTACCGAGTGAGTTCTAGTTTCAAAAAATATAAAAAAATCGCAATTAATTAATTATTATGATGATTAAGAAGCATATATTCCAAATTATTCCTTTAATATGGTGAATAATTTAATAAGCATTCTAAGATTGTTTTTTGTTCTTGATTCTAAAAAACATAAATTAATGTGAGTATACGAAGTCTTCATATACAAAAAACAAATATTATTGAATTTTTACTGTATTTATATTTTGGAAATGTATAAATTACTTACATATTTAAACAAATTATTTTTTTTGATATTGACCATATTTTAGTCTGTTTATAATTATTTCCAATTGACTGAAATAAAATATTAATGAATTTTATAATTTTTTAAATAATTGAATTCATTATAAATAATTATTTGACTCTCTTTTGAAGAGAAAAATATATTTTCTAATTAAACACTTGAATCATTTTCTCAAAAATAACATAAAAAACCATTTTCAAATCTTGTTCAAGGAAACTAAATAAAATGTTAAAAAATTCTTATAATAGCGGAAAGGAATTCTAATGTTTAAATAAAATATATTCATAATAAATAATGTAATTTCCATGTGACTATAGATTTTTTTGACATCTCGTAACGTGTTTTTTTTTGAAATATAGATAATTATTCTTAAATTAGATTTTCCACAATTTCTTCTCTTTAATATCAAGGTAAATCAAAAGGCAAGTGCCCTAATAATAGAAGTCTGATTAAAACCATATATTAAATTAAAATAAAATTTTTAATATTTAATATTGAGATTTTTGTAAAATTAAAAAAAAGGTTAATTTAGAAAATAAACTTTTATAAGGGCGTTAAGAGGAAATCCGGGGCGTTCAGAATAAATAGCATCAGAATACAAAGAGAAAGTTTCCGGGCTCAAATTACAAACGATTTTGCAGCTGCAGTAAGTGCCAAACATGTATTAGATAAATTCAATAGAATCGGCTGCTACAGCTCTTCACGGCCAATCGGCGGTGATGGGCTCAGACACTCTACATGTTAGTTGTCGCATCAAGAACTACTACTAGTACTATATAAATATAAATCTAATTTTTTACCTAGTCAAAAAGGATAAAATTGGTATTATTGAAAAATGAGATCAAGAATGTTGCATTTTACAACATCGATCTTTTGATCAAATCGCCATTTATTAATCATAAAAAAATTTCAAATATTTAATTTTCATGTCTTCATGATATAAATTAAAATTAAATTTTGGTCGACAGGAAAAGTTGAAAAATTAATAAAAATATCTTTTTATAGATAGAGCTTTTAATAAATTTTTAATAAAACTGGATTCAAATTCAAAAGATAACTTGTATCATTGAATAATATTTTTTTTATACTAATTAATAAAAGTGTCTGAAATCATTTTTATTTTTGATTTTGTTTCGAAAATTTTTTGATCAAAATTCAAACTAAATGATAGAAAAAAAATGATTAATTTATATTTGTTTTTTTGGTTTTATACAAGAATAAAAAATCAAAATTAAAAGTATCAAATATCGTTTAAAAATTTAAAAAATAATAAATAAGCTTTAGTTGGTATCATCACACCTTTATTTGTTTTTTTTTTGTATTAGAAAAATATGAAAGAAATTTCAGCCTGGAAAATAAGTAAAAGTAAAAATTAGTCAAAGATCAAAGAATGAAAAAAAAAGTTTTAAAATAAATAGATATTGATAATGACATTGAAAAAATAAATAAAATTAAAGTTTTATTTTTCTTATATTTTATCTGAATTTTAAAACCTAAAACAAAATAAGTATTAAAAACCCATAATCAATATTTATGCTATTTGATATTGGTTTTGAATTACCAATTTTTAGCTTAAACTTAATGCATATAAAAAGAAGAAAAGAAAACATTCTGAATAGCATTCCAATTCGAAAATGTTTAAAGTAATTGTATTATCAATTATTGCAACAATTGCATACGCACAACAGCCACTTTATGGACAATGTGGAGGCATTGGTTGGACAGGAAGTACTTTTTGTGCTTCAGGTCTAAGTTGTCAATACATAAATCCATACTATTCACAATGTTTACCAGGTAGTAGTTATTTGAATAGTTCAGTTAAGTATAGTTTATTAAAATTTTAAATCTAGGTGACAATACTGGAACAACACAAGGAACAACACAATCACCAGGTCCATTGCCTGGTTTAGGCGACGGTTTTCCAGGTTCGAAATTCAAACATGGCATCGCATTTGATGGTGTTTTTAATGATAATTATTACAAGAGATATGACTACATATCGATTTGGATAAATTCACCATGGGCTGAAGATCAATCAAATACCAATTTTAATCCTTACTGGCATGGTGAAATGATCAAAAAATGCAAACAACACGGAAAAATGCCAGTTTTCTATGCATATGTTATTGCTTTTGAGGCAAGAGCTAAATTTGGCTTCCAAGATTGTGATGTACATCCAACAAATAATTTGTGTCATAAAGGAGCTGATTTCATAAGAAATAATCGTGCTTTATTAGTTAGTAGATACACTCATCAAGCAACTGAAATTGCAAAATCTTTGGGCGACAGAAATGCTCCATGTGTTTTTATAATGGAACCAGATTTTTGGCAATTTTATGGTGATCATCATACCCAAGAAGGAGGCACTTTGTCTGGTGAATACATGAGAGCTTTGTTTGATGATTTTGCCAAAGAAATAAGAAAACAATTGCCAAATGCTAAAATTTCATGGGATTTGAGTGCATGGATCGGATACGATGGAATGACTCAATGGTGGGGATATTTCAAAACATCACCATACATTGATTTTGTTCATACTAGTGGTGGTCAAGTAATTACAAGAAAGTGTTCATATGCACAAATTTAATTTTATCAAAATTTTTTTTTTATCCTAGGGACGTGGTGGATCAGCCGAGTATAAACCAGGTGAATTAAAATGGTCCGACTTTTCAAGAATAACTGGAAAAAGAATTATTGCTGATTGCGGTGTGTAACCAATATTTATTTATTTTTCTATTTATTAATATTTTTTTCTCGTTAAAATATAGGCTATGGAATAGGCGGTGGTTTGTCAAATAATTGTGGTGCTTGGGATCTTAACAACAAAAAAGCAAGAATTGCCGATGGTGTTGTTGCTTTGACTTCAGCTCAAGGTGCTTCTCAACAAGAGCCAAATTTGGACAGACTTTCTCTTCCATAGAAATATTATTATTATTTTTTTCTCTAGTATAATTTTTTCAATAAATGCATAAAAGCTTATAATTAATGCAATTTTTTAAATTTTTTTTATGAAATTTTCAAATTTTAACATGAGATGAAAAATTTTTAAAAAACTTGATTTAGTTTTTTCATTTCAAGAATTGTCTTTGAATATGAATTTTTATTTTTTTGATTTTTTATTTACAAACCCTTTTTTTTAGTTAGTTTCAAAAAGACCCTTTAATAACTTTAATTTACAAATAACACAGATTAGAAAAAACTATTTTTATTTAAAAATTTTCCAATTAAATAGTCAAAATCACCGGTCTAGAAAATCAAATGAAATTTTGAACATTTTACCCACGAATTTGTTAAGTTAACCAATTTTGATGTTTCATATGAATCAAGTTTATTATCAGATAAATCCAAAAGCTGCAAATTCGAACAATTGTCTACAATGTCTAGCTCAAACTTGTAAATCATGTTCTTGTTAAGATATAGATGCTCTATATTTTCCATTGATATTTTTTTAATTTCTTTTATATTATTTTTTGTCAATCCAAGAGTTTTTATTGTATCCAGTTTTTTGGTATCTAATTCTTCAATCAAATTATCAGACAAATTAAGAAAATCGAGATTTTTTAACTCATTCAATTCGTCTAAGCCACAAATTTTTCTTATTCGATTTCGAAAAAGGTCTATTTCAACTAAACAATCTAAATTTTTTAAAAATCTAAAGTTAAAGCATTGCATTAAATTTTCTGCTAAATTTAGGCATTTAAGTGTTTTGAGCCCAGCGAATGTACTTTCATCGATCTCTTCGATTAAATTATTTGAAATGTTAAGGACTGTCAAATTTTCGAGCGCTTTTAATGTATTTGGCCGAATTTTTTTTATTCTATTTGAACACAAATAAATCTGATTTATATTGCTACAATTTTCTAGGCTAAATTCTACTGATTCTAAAAGATTGTTAGACAAAAATAGATAATTTAAATTCTTTAAAAATAAAAACGCTTCTTTCTCAATAAATTGTATTTTATTGTCACTCAGATCAAGTTCGCTTAGATTGATTAGACAGTCAAACAAATTGGATTTTATTCTTTTTAAATTGTTGTTTGCCAAATTTAATTTTTTCAATTGTCTGAAATCAAGTCCAAGTGATATACTATTTATGCTATTATTATCAAGCAGAAGCTCTTCTAAGTCATTGAAATTTATTGTAATGTTAAATTTTTCCAAAAAATTATTTGATAGATCTAAAATTTTAATATTTCTGAATAATTTAAAGCAATCAAAAGATACTTTTTCACAATTTCTATTCGAAAAATCAACAAAACTCGAAGAAAACAAATTTTCTTTATTTATTTGAACAATATCAGACTTTGTATCGCTTATATTTTGAAAAACATAATCCGTTAACAAGGTTTTCTAAATAAAGGAAAGAAAAAATTAGCTAGAAATTTTTTTGTTGTAAAATTTACTTGATTTAAAATTTTGAATAAAATCTTTGAACCAATATTTGATCTTAAATTAAAAATTTATTAAAAAAAATAACTAAATAAAACAATTTCATCAATTTTAACATTAATTAGTTAAATTCTTTTGCATTTTTTAAAAGGTAGGACATTTTTAACTTTTGCATCGTTGCAATCCTAGACTTTGAGTCAAATTATGTGTTAAAATAAATAGAATTAAATTCTCTTAAAAATGATATGTCTGACTTTTTTTTTATTTTATTATCTTAAAATTTAAAGAAATTAGAAAAACTTTTATAAAATGAAAATTAAAATTTTTATAAAATGAAAATTAAAATTTTTAAAATTTTGGTACTGTAACGTCATTATTGGAATAAAAGCCTTTTAACAACAGCAATAACTTGCAAAATATGTCATGTGGAAGGTGAAGATGTGCTTAAAGTAAGGAAGATACGAGATTGGTTTAAAAATTTTAATAGTAGTGATACGAGCCTTTAAAGAAAGAAAGGTTCAGCTAGATCAACCATTCTGGATCAAAATACTCTATGTTGAGAGCAACCCCAAGCTTAGTATTCGCCAATTATCAAATGATCTATACACATTAAAAACGATGATATCTCGTCACCTCAATTTGATTACTAAAGCTAACAAACATTACCAATTTGTTTCTTATGATTTGACAGATTTCGGTATTGAAACTACTAAAATCATTCTGTAGATGAACAGTTTTCCATTACTTCTGATGAGAAGGGGATCTTTTTTCAAAATTATGAAAGCAGAATTTAATAGTTGAACGTATCTCAACCAACAGAGCAAGTCCTGAAAAGAGGAAGATTTGATAAAGAGGTTAAGTTTTCACAAACAAACAGAGTTGTAAAAAAATGGAATGGATTACCGGAAGAGATAGTTTGCGCAAAAACGTTGAATATTTTTAGGTTGACGTAACTAGATGTTTGGTTTGTAAAAAAAGAAGCGGCTGCTATAGCTCATTAGAGCTCTGCTCGGGTATTTTTTCCAAGTTGCAGTTCAACTTACTACTACTACTACTACTGTGTTGTGTGTTTGATGGAATTCCTAAGGTATAATACACTTTGAGCTGTTTTACTAGACAATAATCGTATAAATGTAGAATAAGAACGAATGAATGATACAATATAAGAAAAATATCCTTCTTTGGTCAACCAAAAGCTAGGTTTGCTTCTTCAAGGTAACGCGGTAGACCTCTAACAGCTAAAAGAATAATGGAAAAAGTAGAAATGCTAGAAAAGATTGTATTTTTTAGGCCATATCAGCATATAGGCCATATCTTTTTTCTTCTGATTATTATCTTCTTCGTTCAATGGCTCATTTTCTTAGAGAACGGCATTTTAATAATCATAACTAAGTTAAAGAAGTATGTTGTGAATTTTTTGGCTGCAAAATCCGTTAATATACCATAAATCGCTGATAAAATGCTAAAAAAACAAGAGCATATTGCTTTCATAAAAATATTATTCATTTTTTTTTTTCTGACACCATTTTTAATAGACTTTTGGCTATTTTTAAAATTTTATCAATTGAAAATGCTAAAATTTGACAATTCACTTGTGTTTCGAAAATTAAGTTATTATTACTTAAACAATAAATTAAAAGTTCCCAAGAAAACTCATTTGAAAGCAAGAAAAAAGAAAGAAACATCTTTTGTTCTTTTGTGTAATGTTGTGAATTTGTGAATATGGCTAGGGTTCGTTGGGATAAGAAAAATTTAGATAAAATCAAAAAAAAACAAGCATCCAAAAGAACAAAAAAGTTCTTAAAATAATTGACAGGACAAATCTCAAATTTAAAAAAAAATCTCATTCTTATAGGTCAAAAAACTAAAATTTTGAAAAATAATTTTCAAAAGAAAAGAAGTATAGCATTTTAAACAAAGTTAACTGGCTGCTTAAGCGATTTAAAAGCAGCTTACAAACACTGCTTAAGCAATTTTTAAGAACGGTTTATACTAATTGTTGTCTTATTTTTGAAAACTTTAGCGTTTCATAAAAATTGCTTAAACCGCTCATAAACATTTTTTTAGAGATGTACTGTAAGTCAAAATTACGTTTCTATTAAATTCTTAATTTTTCTACTCTTTAATAAAATTTTTTTTTAATATTATTTTTGGTTTGTTAATATGATGGAATATTGGCAAAATGAAAATAATTTTTTATTTTTATATTTTCTAAATTTTTCAGAAAATTTTTAATTTTAATTTTTTTTACCAAATAAATTTAGAGAGTTTTTTTAATTTTGTGAAAAAAGCAAAAAAATCTAAAAATATGAAAATTTAAAAATGTAAAATTATTTTCATCTAATAAACACATTAACATCTTATCCACTTATTATTTCGAATGGAGGAAAATTGAATTTGGCTTGATAAACCAAGGCATCATCTTCTAATAAGTTATTCTCTTTTGATAATTCCAAATGTTTGAAATTTAGATTATTTTTTATTTTTCCTTACATTCACAATTTAAATAATAAAATCTTATCCAAACCGTTTTTATACACATTTTTTCTAATTTCTTAATATTAAAATCAACTATGATTTAAAAAAAAGAAAACATCTTAACCATTCTTGAATAAATTGAAGTAATTATTAAAAACACGATAAATTATTAAAAAATATATCTAATTTACTTTATTAAATCAATCTGTCTTTTTGATAGATAAAAATCTGTCTCGACTAAAATTCCAATTAATCCATAAGTTGTCGATAAATTATCATTTTTTAGAAAATAGCAAAAACAATTGAGTGTTTCCGCGTTCAATTTTGTTTTATTGTCACAGATCGAATCCAAGCTCTTTGTTTTACAAAAATTTACATGCTGAATAAAAGTTTCTCTTGTTCTATGTAGTTCAGCTTCCAAAACTTTTTTTTTCAAAAATTCACATTCTGTTTGAACATCTATTTCGTTAATTGTCGATTCAAAATGATCAAGCAAGCAACTTTTGAAATTATAATCAAGAAAAGCTTCAAACATTCTATCACTTTTTGTTTTTAATCATTCATTAAAATAATTTTTATTTTTAGATTCTTTCTAAATGCTCAAGTATAACCTAGAAGTTTGTATAAATAGATAAGCTGATTTCTTTAAGGTTTACGAAAATTTTTAGCTCATATAAGGATAATTATGTCTGTGCTCTTTTTTTCTTTCAAAGTCAAATTTGAGTTGTATTACCTTAAAGGTCTTTAAACAAATTTATTATTTTTTTTACAAATTTAACGTAAGATGATTTGTGTCATATTTAAAAAATATGACTCCTTAAATCAAATTTAAAATTTTTGAAACATATCTTACTGCATCCTGTCAAAACCAAGTTTTGAAGTTTTTTTTTTGACATTTGTTTTTAGTATCATTTAGACAATTTAAATTTTTAACAATGAAAAATTAAAAAAAATAAAAAAAAATCTTTTTAGTTAATTTTCAATTTTAATTTAGTACTTAATTTTGGTATGCTTTAAAACATACACCCGACAAGATTGTAAAAAAAATCACCGAAAATTAATCACAAAAATTATTATAAAAAGCCAATTTTTTTTATACATTTACTTCTGCGTACCTGAATTTCATTATACAATCTTTTTCTTGTAAAAAATAATCATCATATTAACATTTTAAATAAACACTAATACATCCAAAGATCTTTTATAATTTCCCTGACACACCAAAAAGCTGATTATATTTTCCTAAAGAACATAAAAATTTAAATTAGAAAATGTAGTTTTTATAACTAAGATAAAATGATTTCGGGCTGAAACTTTAAAGAATTTGAGATGATATACCCCTGGGTTTTTGGTCAGGTTTCATTTTTTTTCAACTAAACCAGATTTCTAAAAAAGGTCTTCGACCATGAGGAATCTGAAAATTTAGTATATCTTTTTTAAAATTAAATTATTTTAATGAATGAAAATTTTAAATTATTAAATGCTTTTTCAAGATCTTGACGGGTGTAGCTTTTAAAGCATACCTTTAATTTTCATCATTAAAGCAATATTGTTACTCGTTTTTATAATTAATTATAATTAAAAACAGTCGTTGATAAAGATTAAAATTAAAAATTTCAAGATTAAAATTCAGATGTAGAAGGATTAAATTTTTGAGAAAATTTCATTATTTTGTCTAATTTTTTAAAAATACCTATAATATTTTATTTAATAAATTATTTTTAATTTTTTTTTAAATGGAACAAAATTTTTTTAATAAAAATAATTTTTTTTGTTTCTTAAATTAGTTTAGATTGACCATTAATTATTTTTTACTTTAGAAGCATAATTTTTAAATGACTTTAATTCTTCTTTCAAGAAAAAAAAAAACAACTTAATAAAAACTATAAAATTGAGATTTAAATTCAAAAGTTTTGATCCATGACAAAAATACCATATTTTATTAAAAATATTTTTGCTCTCCGGGCAACTCGTATTAATAGACGCATGAAAATCAATTTTTCTCTCGTAACTCTGACTAAATAAAAAATAATTAGCATAAGAATAATTATAATTTGTTTTTGCATCTTATACCTTTTTTAAGCTTTACTTTTATTTAATAAAAATTCTAAATAAAGTAAAATTTTGAATAAATTGAATTTTGAAAAAAGACCACATAAGAGAATCAAATAGTAATTTAAAAATGAGTGCAATAATTGAAGAAAATTTCTTCACTGAAACTGGAGATCATGTCAGTGTTGGAATTTATGAAAAATTCTTGAAAGTACTCTTTCTAAACGAAAGTGATGATAACGAGATTACTTACGAAATAAAAGATGTAATCGGATGCTATTTAGAGGAACCTTACGCATTTAATGATAAAAAAGTAAAATTAAATATTTTTATTTTTCCAAAACATGATGGAAATAAGAGAAAAAAAATTTGTCTTAAACTGACTTATGACAATTGTAAAAAAAAGTCGTTCAATTTAAAAAAAATACAAAATTTTAAAAAACATCTTGATCAACTGATTGAAAAAGACCACAGGCCTTTTTTGGCTTTTGTAAATCCGCAATCAGGCTCAGGAAAAGCATCAAAATTAATGTTGCATCAAGTAATAACCATTTGGAAACTAGCCAATGTTAAATTCACTATAATCGAAACAAGTATTTTATTTAAAATTAAAAAAAAAATTTATTCAAAATTTAAAATAAAAAAGATTATCCAAATCATGCCAGAGATGAAGTTAAAAAAATTGATATTGATAAATATCGGGGAATTATTGCTATATCGGGAGATGGTTTAGTTCACGAAGTGTTAAACGGTCTTCTTTCTCGTTCAGATTGGAAAAATGCGATCAAAATCCCAATAGGTCAAATCGCTGCTGGATCTGCAAATGGGTTGTCTTCTTCAATCGCTTTTTTAAGCGATGAAAATTTCATATATGATAAAATTGAAAATTTTGCCTCTCTAATGTCATTTGTTTATGCCAAATCTATGCCAGTTCCAATGGATTTAATTAGTATTCAATTGAAGAATGATACCTTTATCAATTCATTTTTAAATATTGAATGGGCTATGGTTGCGGATGTTGATTATGAAAGCGAACAATTTCGTTTTCTGGGCAGTTTAAGGTTTGTACTGGGTGCTATTAGAAGGCTTATAAGTAATATTATTAACACCTACAAAAGTTAGTTTATTTTTTATTCAAGATTTACGAAGATACAGAGGAAGAATTTCATTTTTACCTGCTGATGATGCCAAAGATTATAAACCAAAAGATCCAAATTTAAAAATTTTGACCAATACGGATAATTACTCTTGTCCATTATTAGAAAAAAAAAGGCTAAGAAATAAAGAATTGAGCATAGAATACAATTATTTGAAGCCTCTAAATTAAAAAGTTCCGAACGATTGGTTGACAATTGAAGATAGTTTTGTCATGTTTGCTGTTGTAAATCTTCCTTTAATGGGAATCGACTTTATCATATCGCCGGAAACTAAGTTAAATGATGGATCCATGATGCTCACTTTTGTTAAAGATGGGGCACCAAGAATGAGAATTTTAGAGTTTTTTAATGATGCAGCAAAGGGAAAATTTCTTGAAAATAAGTATATTGAATTTGTGAAGGTAAAAGCATTTCGCCTTGAGCCACTTGATGACCAAAAATGTGGAAATATTATGATCGATGGCGAAAAAGTTCATTATGGAGCAATTCAAGGCGAAGTTTTACCTCAATTTGCAAGAGTGTTGAAATGATTTAAAGATTTTAGTCTAAAATTTTGAAACTTTTAAATTAATTAATTTCATATTTTTATTATTGAATATTTCACTAAGTTTGTTAATCTTGTTGGCTTTGTATTTGAAGAATAAATAATAAAAAAATTAATGAATTAATGATCAGTCAATTTATGATTATTTGATTATAGTTTTTTGTTTTTGAGAGACCAAACTACGAACCGAATATTGGTTAACTAAATTTTGGTTAACCAAAAATAGCCAAAATTGACAATTTTGGTCGACCAAGTGCTGGTTATGTATGCAAATTAAGTAAGTATGTAAATTCGTTTTCACAAATCGAGTGTGTAAACGAATTTACATACTTAGGAAGCACCATTAGTACAGCAATGGGAGCACAAAGAGACATAAAGAAAAGACTTGCTAAAGCAAAGATTACCTTTGCTAGAGTCCGACCAGCATGGAAATCAACCAGCTATAGCAAGGAAACAAAACTCAAACTGTACAACTCTGTAGTAAAAGCATCACTGATGTACGGAAGTGAATGTTGGGGAATGTGTGAATCTGATAAAAGAAGTCTGAACACCTTC
>PJRA01000114.1:274693-288289 GCA_016987375.1 Brachionus koreanus | reverse complement strand
TTATCCACTAGGATAGAATAGGGTCCAAAAAAAAAAAATTAACAGACATAGTACAATAAACAATATGTCATCAATTGTGCCATATTTATTTATTCAATAAACTAAACTAAAATATTAGTAAATTTGAAAAATTCAAGAAAATAAAATTGTTGGACAAAAACTTTATTTAAAAACGTTTTAAATTTACTCTTTTTCATTCAAAATTTTTGATAATTTCTATTTTGATTTAAAATTTTACCAAAAATTGTGCTATTTTATGTAAAATTAAGTAAGAAACGATGCAAAATATTTTTATTTTTCAAAATAAGATTATTTAAAAATTTATAAATAAAGTCAATTTTTTCATATTTTTAACCAAAAACGTAATTTTTCGTAAAATTACAATTTCATATCAACTAATATTCATTTAATATTGCATGACTTTGGTAAAATTGATTTAAAATTACCTAAGATAAAGTAATTTAGTCAATCCTGGACCTTTTATAAAAGCACTGTATGTAAATTTATACAATTTTTTTAATCCTAAGCCTACATTCTTATCTGAGCTGACTGAGACTGCTTCTTTAGTTACTTTAAAATAAATATACAAGATATAAATTTCGATTTTATTGGTCTGTGTTGCAGTAGTCTGAAAATTTCACCGTGCTTTACTAATATTTGATGCAAATTAAATTTTCAATTTTTCAAAAGCAAGAAAAGGAAAAGCAGAAATTGATAGACGAAGAGCAAAAACTTATCGGAGAATCGTTGAATATTCCTGTCGAAAATGACATGGAAAGTTTAAAAAATCTTCAAAATCAATTAAAAGAATCAAGAATAGATGAACAAAACGAACAAAATATTTTCTATTTAATCAAATATATTAAATTAAAAAAATATTTACGAAGCAATGAGAAAAATTTTATCGAATTAGAGCAAACAAATTTAAAAGCGTTAAAACAAATATTTTCAATTTTAACTCCTGAACAAAAATTAAAACTAATTCGTAAATTTATCTAAAATAATTAAGAGTTGTTTAAAAGATTAAATTTTTGGAATTAATTCTTAAAATATATAAAATATCATGACTATTTTGAAACATTTTAATTTAATTCTAAGCTCATTCAATTATTATTTTCTGAAAAGTAAAATAATTTACATATCCAAAAATTAACTTTTTTAACAACCCTTTTGAATATTTTTGATTCCAAATTAACTTAATTTAAAGCTAAAAGAGCTAAATCCAAATCCATATTGTCAAGTATTAGTAACGAAACTAGTGTAAAATCTTCAGAGGAATCCGAGCCGATTGACGATAACTGTGACGATTCCTCAATTTATGAACACAATGAGACAATTTCAAAGATCAAAGAGCTTTTAGACATTTTGACCACGGAACAAGAAAAGCCTTTAGAAGAGATAAAATCAATTGACACCATTAGCTCAAGCGACTATTCAGTTAACAAAAACGATACTTCAATTATGAATGACAAACAAAATTCGAAAAGTATGACCTATTCATATGCGGAACTGCTAGCTTTATATGAAAGTGAATTAAAGTATCGAACAGAATGTAAGTTAAAAAAATTTTAAAGACTATTTATAATCAAAAAATCTAGTGAAAATTAATGATCAAAATATGTAGTAAAGCTTATAACATAATCTTAATTTTTTAATAGGGTGAGTAAAAAATACTGCGTTTTTTTTTAAAATAAATAAAAGGCAATATCTAATCTTCAAAATATAAATCATTAAGCTCTTTAGTTCGTAGCCATTTTTAAGTTCTGTATTTATAGCACAGACGTCTGGAACCAGCTCAAAATTAATTACCCTTTGTAAATTACGACAAACACACAACATCATCTTTATATCAAAGCATCCTCTTTTCAGGACTGGTTGAGATGGGCAGGTTATAATTGATTTTTGTTATCATAATTTCGAAATTTCGAAGGTTCACTTCCATCACAAGTAATGATCCGTCTGAAAAACTAAAGGATTTTTTTAGTAGTTTCCTAGAAATTTCAATGCAACGTTGAATATCGAAATCTGTCAAATCATGAGAAACAATTTTGCATCGTTTGTTAGCTTTGTTGATAAAATTAAAGTGATGAGATATGATATGCTGGTCTTTTTCCCATTAATGACGTAACAGAACCAAAATTTGAAATTTTTATTTAAAGTGTTTATTTTATTAAACCTTTTTAAAAAAAAAAAACTTAAATAACTTAAATAAACAATGTATTAGAGATATAATCTTGAAGACCACTCAATTCTGTTTTTCTTTACATAAAATATGATTTAAATTTTTAGAATTAGGTGGATGCCAAAATCTAAAAATTCGAACCTTTTAAAAAACGCAAAATTTTATGACTAAATATAACTTAATTATTCAAAATTAAAATAACGTAATTATCCGAATTTAATGACATGTCAGTAAAAATGAACACAGATTTTTATAAAAAACAGATTTCAGCTTCTATGACATGTCTTAAAAAATGAATAAAAAAATTTTTTTTGAAAAAAAAACTAACCAACTTTCAGGACATTTAGATTTATATCTCAATCAACTTTCCATTTTTATCAGCATTTCAAAAAAGCTAAAACAAATTACATGTCATTAAAAATTTTTATTTAAAAAATTAAAAACAGTCACTAAAAATTTAAAATTAAATAATAAGATATTAAGTCTTTTCAAAGTAATATTTTTTTCAAAAAAAAGTCTTAAAATTTTTAACATTGTTACTATTCAAGACAAGTCTTGACTTTAATTTTATTAATTTGATTTTTATAATTGTAAAATTTTTTAAAAATTGAACTCAAAAATTTCAAAGTAAACTGGTGTTGTTGTCTTGAAAGACCGATTTTTACCTCATATATTTAAAAAATAAAAAAAAGTTATTAAAAAATAGAAAATTATTCTAAAAAGTAAAATATTGAAAATTCATTTTGTGAAAAAAAAATATTTAAGTAGTAGCTAAAAGTTGGTTCTTTAGAATACCACTGTGCATACTGTACCTTGTTATATTTGCATAACCAATTTTTCAACCTCTACTAAAATGTTGAAATTTTAATTAAATCTTTAAATTTTTTCTTCTTTATTGTTTTATATTTTACAAAATCAAATTTCAATGTTTTACTTTTTCGAACGATTTAATTTTCTATTTTTTTATTTTAAATTTTTAATAACTTTTTTTTATTTTTTAAATATATGAGGTAAAAATCGGTCTTTCAAGACAACAACACCAGTTTACTTTGAAATTTTTGAGTTCAATTTTTAAAAAATTTTACAAATATAAAAATCAAATTAATAAAGTTAAAGTCAAGACTTGTCTTGAATAGTAACAATATTAAAAATTTTAAGACTTTTTTTTGAAAAAAAATATTACTTTGAAAAGACTTAAAAAAAATTTTAAAAATAATTTTTTTTTGATATTTGCCCAAGTCTGATTTAAGTATGGCACGATTTTTTTGTACTGATTATCGATCATGTATTTAATTTCAAAAAATGTTATAAGAAATTTTATAGAACTTTAGTTCATGAAAATAAGCAAAAAATTCAAACAGTCAAATATTTTTAATTAATAAAAGTTTTATTAAAATTTTTAGATTTATTTTTAACATTTTAGTTCAAATAAAACCATTCTTTTTGTGTGTTTGATCTCTTGTTTTGTATTTTAAATTTTTTTACCAACATTTTGCTTTATTTTGTATTCAAAGCAAAGATGCCAAAATCAAAGATTACCAAAAAAAATGACCAAAGCTTCTGCAAAATTAATCTTTTTTTTTGTTAATCATGAAGAATTTCTTCCATAAACTAATACAAAATTTGGGGTTTTATACTATTTGTTTGAAATATTTTAAACAAATAAAACTAAAACACATTTAATTAAGATATCAAAGCCAATTTTGAAAGTCCTTCTGAAGAGTCAAAAAAACAGGTAGAGAACAAAAAGTCCAAATTATGCTACGACTAATTTTAACAATTTTTCTATTAGATCGAAGAACTTAACCGAGAAATGAATAATTTGATTACGACTATAGAGGAAATTAAAAATGAGTACACTGAATTACAGAATCAGTATAATAGTCAAATAGACAATTTGATCAAAATTAACCACGACATTCAAAATGAAGCTAAACAAATTCATCAAAAAAATGACCATTTAAAACAAGAAAATTATCGTCTCAAAGTCGAAAACAAACAATTCTACGGTGAACAATCAATATTGGAAAGAGAAATAGATGAACAATTCCAAACATGCTCAACATTTGATGAAGCCCAGCGTCAAAATTCAATTCTAAAACAAAAATTGACTAAGCTGTTGCAAGCTAATCAAACAATGCAAAAGCAACATGCTTTGTCTTTAGAAAATATTAAAAATCTTCAAAAAATTAATATTCAATATCAAAATTCAAATAGCAACCAAGAAAATTTGGTCATTGCTCAAAGTTTACAGAGTGAACTAGATCGGGAGAGAAGAGTGCGAGAATCGGCCGATAAAGAAATAGAAGAATTAAAGAGCCAGCTAATATCGATCAAAGAAAAAGGACAAAATTTAGTTGAATCTTTAAAGCAACGATGCGAACAGTATGATAATGAAATTAGACAATTAAAAAAAGAAAATCAAGAATTACAAAATCAAATTGTTACTTTCAAAAAAGATGTTCAAAATAGCATGTCAGTGCAGGAAGACCTGGTTGGTTTGATTCAATCGTTGCAAATTGAGCTCAATCAAACTAAATCATCGGAGTCTAGTGCCAATAATGGACCTATTGAAGTAAGATGTCAGCATGAGGATGATTTCAATGAGTGCGCTGCTTGTAAGAATATATTTACTGTTACTCGTCGAAAACATCGCTGTAGACACTGCTGTAAAATATTTTGCGCAGACTGCTGCAGCAAAGTTGTTCTTAGTGGTCCAAATTTAAGGCAGCACAAAGTATGTAATAGTTGTCATATCTTGCTCGATAAAGATAGCTCTTATTCAAATAGCGATCAGAACAAATAATTTATTTATTTTTTTTTTTAATTTCTATTTGATAGGAATTTTAAATAAAGTCAATGAAATACGCATTTTTGCACTTATTATCAACTTATTTTTAACACCTTAATTTACCAAAATAAAAAAATTATTTTCATTAAATTATTTTTGTTTTGACAATTTATTAAATTTATTTTCAAATTCACAAAATTAGCTAAAAAAAAAAAATGAAATTTGTGAGGTGTGTTGGGATCTTTATTTAAAGATCTTTTTCTCAAGAAAAATAAAAGGCAATAATTATCTAATCTTTAAAATATAAATCATTAATCTCTTTAGTCTTTAGCAATTTATCATTCAGCAGTTCAATTTCTTTCTTGTATCATTCACGGCTTTTGGAACAAAAAAACTCTCAACAACTTTCTTCAACTTGGTCTTGGTTAGTAAAATAACAAAAAGAGCAATTGAGCGAATAAACTGATAATCAGAAGAAGAAAGATCTGGGCTATATGCCGGATTAGGAAGAAGTTCGATCCTTTCCAGCTCTTCTACTTTTTTTCTTCTAGCTTTATGAAGTCTAGTGTTATCTTGAAGTAACAAACCGAGCTTTTGGTTACCATAGAAGAATATTTTCCTCGAATTGAAGCATAAATTCGTTCCTTTTGATCAGAATAAAGTTAAATATATAGTTTTTGACCTTTTGCTTTTTGTTTCATTGTAAGCTAATAATTTTCGAAAGTTAAAAAAGTTGGATTATTGTTAAATAATTTTAAGAAATGAGAATTGATTTTTTCTCCAATTTTATAAAAGTTCTTGCATCTTTTAAATATTTTATCAAATTATTTTTAGTAAATTTTAGACAAATATTATAATATTTTTTAAAAAAAGTTAAAATTTTCATTAAATACTTAGAATATTTTCTCCATATTAAATGATAATTGTCTAAAAAATAGGAGACTCGATATATTTTATGGACTCTTTTAAAAACTCTTCAATTATCTTTAAGAAACGATAATTTTAAAAATCAATTAAAAATTGACAAAATTTGAAAAGAAGTCCAAAAAACTTATCAGACTTCAAGGTTAAAAAAAAAGATTTTAAAATTTAATTTTAACCAAACAGAAAAAAAAACACTTTTAATTACGTAAAACGTAATTTTTCTTTTGAATTTTTTTTCCATATTTTTCACTTTAAAATATTTCATGCTTTATCAGTCAAAGTTTTAGCACATTTTAGCGGGGAGTCTTTCATTTTATTATCAAATAAAGAGATTTGGATATTTTTTTTTCTGGAAAAAAGTTTTCTTGCACAAATTTCTTTGAAAAATCCGAAAATTAAATCAATTTTTTGCTAACTCTTTTGGTTTAATCTATATAAGCTAAATGAAACAAAGTAAAGGCGAAAGGTGCATGAAAGGTGACTTAATTCAAATGTTTAAAGTTAAAAAAAATATTGATCTCGTCAAATGGCAATCTCCACTCACTTTTTCAAGCAGAAGTACAAGAGGCCATGCATACAAAATTAAAAGAGAAATAATCAAAAATTGTGCCCAAAGATACCACTTCTTCACAAAACGTGTAGTAAATGGCTAGAATAAGCTGGGAGTGGATTCAGTGGAAGCTCAATCCAGCGATATTTTTAAAGCAAAAATAGACAAAAACTTTTATTATATTTTTTGCACATAATCTGCTGTCAGATTTACGCATTTTATGCGTTGCAATAAACCACTATACTATACTAAGGGTGTTAGTCTTTAAGAGTCTCTTGAGTGAAAAATCTCCAACTCAAAAATTTTCTAAGATACATTTTCTAACATATTTTTTGTCCCTCAATAACATGTTAAAAATGCTAAGACCAAGCATTCGCTTCATTCTTTAAAATAAAATCAAAAAGTCTTAAATTTAGTCTTTTCAATACAATTTTAGTTTAAATTACAGTTAAATTTATTTAACTATCGTTTGAAATAAATTTATTTAAATTACTTAATAGGGAAAATAAGAAATAATACTCTAAATTTTAAAAATTTGTCTCTCCCTTTCTAATTAATTTAATTGTCCGAGACATACTAAATAATTTTCGTCAAATATTGTTCATATCCTTCACATCACATCATTACAAATTTTTCTTGAATTTAAAACCTTAATTTTTAATAATGACCACAAAAATTTTTTTTTTGATATTTGGGACCCTATTTTACTATACTAAATAATTCCAGGTAATAATTTATTCTGATGATGGAATTTTGTTTATTTTAACCAAATTAGTATTCTATTAGCTTTTTTTTAATAGTTATATTTTTCTTCAAACAAAATAGTTTTTATTACATAACCATAAAGCCATTTTCTTTCAACAAAAGTTCTTTCATTAATGCTTCACAGCTTTTATCTTAATGAATATATTTTTCAAATAAAAATTGACTTTTTTTGAGCATAATTTCTATTAAACAAAAAAATAAAAATGATCAAAGATTCAAAATTATATGATCTATTAGCAGTAGAGCCAAATGCAAGTGAAAATGAAATTATTGTGGCTTATTATGAAATGGCGGAAAGACACCATCCAGAAAACCTCAAAGATGACAGTCATGATTCAGTTTCTAAATTTGATGAGATCAAGTTTGCCTATGATGTTCTCTCAAATGAGGAAAATAGAAAATTTTACGATGAAAATGGATACGATGCTACTAAGGAAAAATTGGATAAACTAGACGGCTTTAGTTATGATGACTTTACTAGTCAAAATTTTTACAATAATTTGACAAATAATGAATGCAATTTCTATCAAGATCAAAAATATACTAAAAATTTAGTTTTTCCTTTAAAGTATTTAAAATGAATTTTTGTAAAAAATTTTTCTAAATTAAAATTAAAGGACTTCTTTAAAAGATTTTTATCGAGGTAAAAAAAAATTATTTGAATATCAAGTATTAGTTATATGTAACGACTGTGATGGGTAGACTTTTTTTCGCTTATTCTGATATTTTAGGATTTATTTTTTAAATAAGGACTGGTCTAAAAAAAGCATCGATAAATTGTTCAAAGTGTTTTGGAAAAAATGAGACTGGTAATGCTAGAATTAGGGAGGTTTGTCCTGAATGTGGTGAATGTCCAATCTGTGCAGGAAAGCGAGTTGTTCAAGCTGATAAAAAAATAGAGATATGCATTGAAAAAGGCATGCGTCATAAACAACAAATCGCTTTTACGGGCCTAAGCAACCAAAAAGTAAATTGACTAATTTTCAAATTTGTGATTTGTAATTTCGAATTCGATTAGCCTGGTTATCAGACAGGCGATCTGATATTTATTTTGGAGCAGAGCAAACATGATACATTTAGCAGATATGAGGATCATTTGATAATGAAACATTCGATTAACTTAACCGAAGCTTTGTGTGGATTTAAAATGTTATTTAGACATTTAGATGGACGTCTAAAAACGATTACTCATCCTGGGGGAGAGTATTTTCACAATCAGACTATTAAGTGTATCCCAAAACTTGGAATGCCAAAAATAAATTCATCAGACTTTGGAGACTTAATTATAAAATTTGATGTCATATTTCCGGAAAGTAAATCACTTAATTTGGAAAAAATAAAGGTGAATTTTGAGAAGGTTTTTCATTTAAATTTGCTTTAATTTTGTTAAGCTACTGGAAGAAATTTTGCCTCCTAAAAGAAAAATTGAATTAAAAGAAGATGAAAAATTTGATGAAGTTACTAGCGAGCATGTAGACAAAAATTTTTTTGACTATGAATCGGACGACGAAATCAAATATGCGATAGATGAAAATTTGCCAGAAGAAGCGTTTTTAATTAAAGAAGATATGCATGAACAAGCTGATTGTAATCCTCAAAGATTTGAATGTCATACACAATAGATTATATTTGTAAAGAAATTCATCCTTCTTTGTTTAATAATTGTTTTGACATGCTGATTATTTTTTAATGGATCATAAAGGGGGTATTAAAAATTAATTAGATATTTATCTTTTTTATTTATTTTATAAAATTATTTAAAATATGTCAATAATTATTTCTTCAATAAACCCTTTTTTTTATTGCATTTTAAAGCTTAAAAATCAAAAAAATTAAAAAAGTTGTCTTTAAAAATTTGTTCTGAATTTTGTCATTCTGTGCAGTGATGTTGGTTAAGCTTCGTTAGCTGTTTACCCAATTTAGGTTAACCAGTTTTTGGTTTGTCAAAATCGATTAATTTGGTCAACCAAGCGTTGGTTAAACAACATCACAATAAATGACCTTTAAACATCACAATTGACGATATCTCAACACTTAAATTTGATTAACAAAGCTAACAAATGTTGCCCAGTTGTTCCACATGATTTTACAGATATCGATATTCAACAATGCATTGAAATTTCAACGATATTAAAAAAAGGCTTTAATTATTTTCGCAATGTAAAAAATTCAAAATGCTAGGTAAAAAAAATAAAATGCTAGGTAAAAAAAAAATAAAAAAATACTGCGGTCTATTGTCTCATGAGAGCTTGCAATGCTTTGGCTGGACGACCACGTTTTCTTTTTTCGCCGATCGGAACATCTTTAGCAGCAGTAGGAACTTTAATATATTTTAATCTCATCGCTAGACCAACTAGATGTTTGCAAATATATTTTTTCATATAATGTGGACAAGTGCATGATCCATTTTTCCAATTACCATTTGAGTCATCATCTGGCATTATTATGCACCAAACTTTATAGTTAATTTTTGAGTATCTCTGAAATGTATTCCATGCAAGATTGGAATAATTGATGACGTCTTCTTCTTATGTATTTAATTCTGAAAAAATTGGTACGAAATAAACTGTACTTTTTGATATTTTTGATTCATAAATAAGCGTAGTTTTATTCGACTTTAGTCATTGATATGCTTTTGTGTTCAATTGAAGATCAATTGGCTGTTCTTTATAGAAAATACGACGATTTATCTCGGATGGTGATCTATCAAGCGACCAATTTTTGGCAATGTCGCACCTAACAATTAAAAATTGCGATAAATTTAATCGTTCTCTTAGTGTGTTTTTGTCTTTGATTACTTTATTTGTGGCTTCTAAAGCATTATTATGAGATGGAGTATATTTTACATCGCTGTAGCCTTCATACCAGCCATTTAAAGTATCAACCCATTCTTTTTGAAAATATACTACGAAATCTTGATATTTTTTTCATTTTTTCAAAAATAAATGAATAGCTTTTTTAAATATCTCTTGATGCCGAAATTTGCAATATTCGAATATCTTTTTTAATTGATTCTTTGTCAGTTTCGTTTGTCACCTTTGCGTCGATCGATTTATCAACTGCCCTGAACATGTGACAGGAAAACATAACCATTTGTGAACATTTATAAATATCTTTGAATGCGTTCCGAATCGCTATTGACCCATCAGAAATTAATACTTTAGGATCAAATTTCTGTTGATTAATTAATTCTAACCCTTTGGAAATTCCATTAAAGATGAATGGCTTTTTGAACTCATTTTTGACTTAAGATTAGTTTATGTTTTTTATTTTTAATAAAATCAGTCTAATTTATATAATCGAGGACTCAAGCAATTAAATAACTAAAAGAGGTCTTCCATTAATTAGCTTCTTTCCTGTTTAATTTATCTTTTGATAAAGGTATTGCATTAGTTTACTTCCTTCCTGTTTAATATATCATTATTATCTAACAACCTAGCACTTTGATTTTTTTACCTAGCATAATGAATTTTAACAATAAGCATTTAAAATAATTTACCATATCTCTCTTCTTCTGATTATCAGTTCTTTTGCTCAATGGCTCTTTAAGCTAGAAAATGGAATTTTACTAACCAAGACCAAGTTGAACAAAGATGTTGTGAGTTTTTAGTTCCAAAAGCCGTGAATGATACAAGAAAGAAATTGAACTACTGACTGATAAGTGGCTAAAAACTAAAGAGCTGAATAATCTATATTTTGAAGGTAAGATTACTAATGACTTTTATTATTGATAAATTAAAATCAAATATAAAAAAAAATACAAAATTTCTTTGCATAAATTTTCTAATTTGCCGAAAAAAGAATTCTGAGCAAAAATACAAATACAATAGCTCGAATAATATTGTAATTTAATTAATTAATTAATGATTCTTCATCATTGAACTTATGAGTTGAAAATTTTATCCTATTCTTAATTTTCTCTATTTGAAACCAGCTGCAAGAAAGCTTTCTTTATTATTTCAATTACAGTGCTAATTCGTTTCTTTGATTAGCGAACTTTATTCTAGCGAGCCAAACTTGTGTCGTTTTACCCGAAAAAGTTGACTTAATTGGGTAAATGATCTTTGAGTGTGAACAAAGTACCCAAAAAAACTAGGTACGTAGGGTGCTGGGTTAAAAAATTTTGTTCCAATCAAAATGTGAAAACAGAAAAAATTAATTGCTTGTGGTAATCGTTTAGAAGATATTGCCAGTCTACATATTCATCCTAGAGTGAACTAATTTAAATTTAAATAGAGAAATTTAAAAATAAAAAAATTTAGATTATTAAATAAAAATTTCTAATAGAAAATAAAAATTTAATTGATGATTAATTTTATTTTATTTGTAGAAAAAAATGTAAAATAACTTGAAACAAAAATTAATCACATGTCACAAATGTAACCATATTTAATTAAACAAATAATTTCAAAAAAGTATATTTAGGAGTATCTTACTTATTAAACAAAAGAAAAATAAACAAAAAAAAAACAAAACACAAAAAACTTTTACATAATTATTTAAAATCAAATAAACTTTTCTATTTTCTAAATATTACTTGATTATAGTCTTTATTAAAGAGCATACTATTTAAATAATCTTTTACTTCTAACGAATAAGACTTTAAATCTTGCTTGGTTCCGTCAACACAAAAGCTTAAATTGTCGGCTATATTTTTATACAAATTAGTAAAATTAGTTGTCTCTATGTAGCTTAAATCAATTTTTCTTTTCCATTGTAAGTCTTTTAGTTTTTTTTTTCCCAGTTCTTTTTTTTTCTTAAATATTTTAAGTCTTAGATCAATACAATCATGTCGATTGAGCATTATACGCTGATCGAAGCGCTTTTTGCACATTTGACATGTCCAAACGCGACCAGTCGGGGGTATTACAGTTGAAGACGATGATTCGGAAGAAGGTTGTGCAGATTTTCTTCCAGTTTTATTCCTTTTACCCCTAGAAATGTTTTTAGGCTTTTCCAAATCCTCGTCCGAAATGTTCTGGCTGTTGGCAAAAGAGTTTTGGCTTTCTTCATTTGAAGTCTCATTTGATGTATCGTTTGAATCGGCCAAAAGAACCTCATACCCCACTTAAAAATTTTAAAATAAAATCTTTCACTTTTCTATTTTAACTATTAGTTACAGTTTTTAGTTTTTTTAACTCTACTGTGAGAAGAATAGTACATTAGCTCTTCGCCAGGCTTAATTTCCTTTAATATATTTTATTAAAGTAATAAAGTATTCTAAAAATTTCAATTACTTTTAGGGTATAGTAGTTTATTTTATTGTCTTGTTGTAAGCAAATTATGTTTTGTTTTTTAAAATCGGTGGTAGATCTAATAAATCTTAGCCAATTGCCATCCTTTGCATCCGTAGCATCAATGTAAAAAATTGGAACTTGTTTTGAGCTTAAAATCTTATAGAAAAAAATGATTAGTTTTTATTATTTTATTTTATTATTAAAGTATGATCAATACCGCCCATATGTAAGTGAGATCTTCATTTGTTTGAAGGCTATTGCGTATTTTCCCATCAAAAGTGCCAACAAACTGATTTGCAAGAAGGCTTTGGCGTGAAAAAGCTCCAAGATCATTAGCAAATATGTTCGATTCTTTTAATTCGATGAAGACAGGTAGCTCAATTTCAATTTCGGATCCCATATTTTTTATACACTTTTAATCCTTCTAAGTATGAAAAAATTAAGTTGGTTGTGAAAGATTTTCTATAGGTTAGATTTAATCTTGTTACTAGATTAAAATTTTTCAGCAATATTTTTTTTTATTAAATGTTTGAGAAAAGACTTAATCTGTTGTTTTTTTTGTCTCGACTGTCTAGTTCATATTTTTTGAATGATGTACAATAATAAATTTGCTCAAATTTTCAGAAAAATTTTTTTCAAACAAGGTAAACGCAATTTATGCAAAATTTAACTTACAATTTTGCTCTGAACAAAGGCGATTTTTACTTGCATAATTTTTTTTTCAAATTAAGAAATAAAATTCAATTATCTTAAAATAAATTTACAAAATATTTTTAGATTTTTATTTTATTAAATTAAAATTTTTAAAAGATTCTTTAATAAATAGTACAAAGCAGTTGTTTTAGACATTTTTGTAAATTTTAAATTGATCATATTTTAATTTCAATTTTTATAATATGTTGGTAAAATTTTAGCCTTCAAAATAAAAAAAATATAATTGAATTGAATTGAATAAGCTATTCAATAGATACAAGCATTAGAAAGAAGTATCCAAATGACAGGAATTCTTTCAATTGGTAAAGCATCATCAGCATTAATGTGCGACCTTTTTTTAAATTTTTGAAGTAATTAACAAAAAAAATTAAATTTGAATTTGATTAAAATTTTATTAGGACTTAAATTTTTCTTTTTCAAAATTAAAAAAAGA
>PJRA01000114.1:261349-273147 GCA_016987375.1 Brachionus koreanus | reverse complement strand
AAAATGACAACTTCCTGAAATAGAATGAGGCAAAGTTATTAATTAAAAATTCTTTAAAGATTTACGGTTATTAGATAGATCCTATCTTAATTCAAATTAGAACTAAGTTTCTTAAAAAAGACAGTTTTAATATAAGAAGAAAAATTATTCATTTATAGTTTTTTTTCGATACTAACTAAGACTTTTTCTTTTAAAATTAAGATTCCAAAAAAATACCACAAGTTAAATTTTAATGGTGATAAATCTTTTAATATTCAATGTAGTTAAAATTTGTTTTACTTAAAGAAAACAACTTTTCAAGTTGAGGGGTGAATTATAAGGAGTGGGGACTTCGTCCCCCCTCCTTGTTTATAAGATATAAAAAAAATAATCAAAAAATTTTGAAGATGATAATAAGTATAGAGAACGATAAAATATATCCCCATTTGTATTGATTAGATGAAATAAATAAAAGAAAAGTAAAAAAATATATTTATAAAATCATTTTAATTTATAATGAGACTTCAGAATTTCAATTAAAAATTAGAAATAATATCACTATTTATTGATTGATAGATAAGCTAAATAATTTTTTCCATACTATTTAACAGGATAATAATCACCTTTTCAATTATTATTTGAGAGCTTAAAATAATTGGAGATTTAGAAGAAAAAAGAAATGTTAAGACTTATTCTTTTATTTAGTCTATCAAATTCAATAACTTTTATGCATGCTGATGATACGCAAATTTCAGAATGCTTGAGTATTTCCTAGTTAAATCATTGCAAGCTTACTTTGACTCGTTTTATAAATGGTGTATCATTTAGAAATTACTCTGAACATTGGAAAGTACATAGAACAAAAATTAATGCTAAAAAAGCTAATAACTTTTTTGCAAGTGCAACAAACTGCAACATACTTAGTTGCACCAAAAGTCAAAGTCTGCTAATGATGTGCAAAGTCTCTGCAAAATGCACTATAGCCAAATTTGTCCAAATATTAAACATGCTAAATTTGCAGAGTTTTTTCAGATTTTCATAATAGTGCAACTTTAAATGTTGCACCATGTTGCATTTACAGAAATTGTTTTTGACTTTAAAAAAAAGTAATAAGAATTTTCAACATTTTGTTCTGTTCTATTTTACTAAATTTCACAAAACCCAGTTTAGATTAAAAAAGTCTATTTACGGCTTTAAAAATATATGCTGTTTTGAAAATTGAAATGACTTGGGATAACAGATTTGCAAAGAAGCCAAAGAGGAGATTTGATACAAAAATGTTACAGAAATGGTTAGAACAAGATGGATTGAGAAAATAATGAAATAATGAAATCAACCATAGTCACTGCTTAAATAGAAAATCTAGAACGTGGAACCAGCTTCCGAATGATGCAAAGAATTTAAATCATTCTAAGGCTGGCTTCATAGCCCTTAATAACCGATTGGTTTGTGTGCTAGTCATACAAGCAGAGGATTGAGATTTCAAAACAAGCTGAAGATGGAAAAAATCTTCAAAATATATCTGCAGTACGTGACGTTTGGTTAATTCCCTTTCATCACAATTGCGCGCCAGTTAATCAAAACAATGAAATAAAAGTACCAGATTGGAGCTGTTGCTCAAAAAGGTAATGGAAAAGGAGATAAGCACCTTAAATTGATTGAAAAACAAAATATTCTAATTTTTTATTAAGCCAAATATTAAAAGTGTTTAAATATTAAAAATAATATCTATTTAACTTTAATCTCATTCAACAATACTTCATCAGGATTAATTTTTTTGAAAAATTCAATGTCAAATAATTCATTTGAATCATCAAATAGTTGAATACAAAGCTGATCAATAGCAACAATAGCCAGAACAGTTTGAATATAGGATTCAATGAGGTCATCAATGTCCATTCCTAATTTTGTAAAATCTTCATCGTTCATTACAAGTAATCTATCCTCATCAGTTTTCCAACTGTTTTCACCAATAGTCATGGATAAATTTGTTCCAAGAATATCCCATGAAGAATCCATATCATCCAAACAATCAGCTAGTGGTTTTCTAGCTCTTCTAAAATTAACAGAAACCGGACTAAAGCCATTTTTATTAGATTTGACCAACATTCGAATGTCAAATGCAAATATTTCATTTGCTCTCTTGACGTTTGGTAAAGTTCCAAGATGAAAATATTGTCCTGATGACCATTTAAAATTTCCACACAAACCTTGTACCAAAAATTTTTCATAATTGTGTTTAGTGTTAAGAAATTTTCTTAGCTCAAAATCATTAACTATTGTATAAACACCTTGACCACAATTGTCATACGGAACTTTAATCACCGCTTTTTTATTTAAATTAGCATCATTTTCGATTAGTAGCTTTATATCATGTTTTTCAACATTGATCAGAGTGTATGGTTCTCTGATGACGAGTTTAGTCAAATTTTTGGATTGCTCAGCATTGAACAATTTGTATGCATAGGAGGCAATGTTTTTGTTGCGTCCTCCTGCTATACATGTTATGATAGGATTAACAACTAATGTTTTAGAAATAAGTGGTATTTTAGTCCACGGCTTTTGAGTTATCAATCTTACACAGCCTCGGATCGGATGCCAATTTTCAGTTGAATCTCTCACATACATAATCCCTGATAGCCATTTTACATTTGCAGATTCATCTAGATATTGAACTAGCCAAACATTTTCGCCGGTCAAATCAGCTAGACACGTCGCATATCCACTTGACTCAGTTAAATTTTGGTCATAAATTACAGCCAAATCACCTAATTTCACATCAATTTTACTAAACAATTCAATAAAATTTTCAACCAAATTTTTATAGGGACCATATTTGTCTGACAGGCCCATCAATGGTGTTGACTTTACTCCAGAAGCACATGTATTGGATTCTATAAGAATGAGCTGCTTTTTTCCTTTTCTATCCACCACTTTAAACAAATCACATCCACCCCAAGTGTAAAATTTTGACCTATAGCTCAGACATTCTCTCAAATAGTCTATGTTCACGCTGGGCTTTAGGCGTGAATAGCGCAAAATTATTTGCTCGTTTTTCATTTGGAAAAATTCACAACCAGCAAATGTCATTTTATGGTTGAGAGCTTTTGAATAAAAGTGGTTTTTTGGACAAAACTCATTTGGTTGAATATCAACAGCATAATTTTTTGATGATTTAATTTTTTCTTCTAAATTCTTCATTTTGTCTCAAATTATTTATTTTTACAACAGAATTTATTTGCCTCAGCAAAAATCTTATAAAAAGATTTCATTCGACTTTTGGTTTATTTTTGAGAAAAAAATCGATATATGATTTACACTTGATAATTATTATATTTGATTTATTTTGATTTACATCAAAAACTAATTCACTTATAAATGTATGCAAAAATTGCTTTCTCGTAAGAAATCTTTCTAAATTTGTGTCTCAAATGTACGCCAAATAGTTTTTATTTTAATCAAAATTCAATTTTTTTATGATCTAAAAATTCAAAGTTTTGAAAAATAATAAAAAATGCACCTAGAAATTTAAATGTAGCTTTGATGAGTCTGTTTTGAATTTTTCAATTTGGGTTTATGTTGCAAAAATATTAAATTTCTAAAAATTATCGACAAAAAATTTCACCATTTTGAGTGTTTTTAGCCAAAAGATTCAAAGGGAATTTATGCTTAAATTTTATTTTATATGTGAAATTTCAGTCATTTCGAAATTTTAAATTTATTAAGATCTTCTTATATTAGAATATACTTTTCTATCCATTGTAAAAGTTGAGTTTTTTTTCGGCATATATTCAAAAGCATATGATTTTCTGCTCATGATTTTTTAAAAATTTTATTTTTTACTTCTTTTTTTTATTATTTTAATTTATGAAAAAAAAAATTTTTTTTGAAAAGGCTTTATTCTAGAAAAAAAAATAATTAGTTTACAAATCATAAAATTTTTTTTCAAAAGACCTTTATGAAAAAAAATAATTAGCTTATTTTTTTCTGGTTTCTAATGGAAAAAGGCTCAGGACAAAAATGAAAATAAATATAAATGCTTCTCTAAAGGATAAGTTATTTTATAAACTCAATTCTTAATGAAATATACTAATTTTCTTTGTTAAATAAATTATAACCAATAATTAAGAATAGTTAGATATTTTTTTAAGCATAAATTAAGAAACTAAATGATCCAACTCTCATAAAATCTAAATATATATAAGATCAACAAAATTATTCTTTTATTTATTTATTTATACAAGATTAAAACTCGAAGACTATTAGATATTTTGAAATTTTGCTATTTAAATAATAAAATTTAATATAACATAAAAAAGCATTATTATTGTATTGGTATTTATTTAATTTTTTGGATGTTAAATAAATAGATTTTATGGTGTGTATTTATTTTTTTAATTTTATTCTAAAAGAAATCAAAAATGAGAATTTTAAATTTATTATTAATTGTCAGAACAATCAATCTAAAATAAATTAAAATTTGATGAGATTTAGCTATCAATTAAAGCATTAGCTTTAAATTTAAAATCTTTACCAAAATAAATTTTAAATTGCTTAAATGTTAAAATAAAAAGGGTATTATAATTTTATTATTTTAAGGAATAATAAATAAATCTAAAAAATTCTTCTTTGAGATAAATTAATTTAAATTTTATTTAGCGATTAAATTGAAGTTTTTAAAATTTTTTAAAATTAAATCGTTTTACATAAATATAAAGGTAAAATTATTTTTCTAGAAAACTCTAATCAAATAAAAAAAAAAGCACTTTAATTTATTTTTTCATAAATTTTTAAAAATTTACATTTGTGTTAAAGCTTTTAATTTTTTGCCGACATAAAATTTATTAATTTCAGCTCTAAAATGTCGAATGAAAAATTTAATGATAAAACGACAGCACTTGAAGTAGTTCGAGGTCATGATTTAACTGGATACGAAGTAATTGTTACTGGTGCATCATCAGGAATCGGGATTGAAACTGCTAGGGCATTAGCTCAATCAGGAGCTCGGGTAGTTCTAGCCGCTAGGGATATGAAAAAATTGGAATCAGTTGCTAATGATATCAGGCAATACACTGGTAATCCAAACTTGGAAATTGAAAAGTTGGAGCTTGATTCACTGAAGAGTGTTGACGAATTTGTAAAAAAATTTCTAGCTAAAAAAAGACCCCTTCATATTTTGGTCAACAATGCTGGAGTAATGGCATGTCCAAAAACATTTACCAAAGATGGTTTTGAGCTTCAATTCGGAACAAATCATATGGGCCATTTTGCTTTAACTCTAGGCCTAATACCTGCATTGAAGCAAGCCGCCGAATTAAGCGGTAGAAAATCGCGAGTTATTTCTGTATCGTCGTTAGCTCACATATTTTCTGATGTTGACTTAGAGGACATCAATTTTAATAAAAGAGACTACGATCCATGGGCTGCTTACGGTCAGTCGAAAACAGCGAATATACTTTTTTCGATTGCATTAACAAAAATTTATGAAAAAGAAGGTATTGTTTCGAATTCTTTGATGCCTGGTGTCATTCTCACTGGACTTCAAAGACATATGACCAAAGAAGAAAAATTGAAATTCAATCTTGAAGATCAAAATGGTAATCCGAATCCAAATTTAAAATCAGTTGAACAAGGTGCAAGTACAAGTGTATGGGCGGCGATAGCTCCTGAATTAGAAGGTAAAGGTGGAATTTATCTTGAAAATTGCGGCTTTTCGGAACTAAAAGAATCTATTACAGAAGCTCAAAAGAGCTTTTTTGGCTATCTTAAATATGCAATAGATGAAGAAAAAGCAATGAAATTGTGGAATATTTCTAAAGAATGGCTTAGAAATCCACCAAATTAATTTAAATTTTCAATTAGTGATTAGCTTAATAAAGTTAAAAAATAAAAAATTATCTTATTTTTAAAATATTTATCTTATTGCTATGTTATTGATGAAGAAATATTGAAATTGGGCCTTTTTGAAACTAAGAATAAACCAAGAAACAAAGATGAGAAAAATTTTTTTTTATTTTTTTTTATTTAAAAATAATTAAGTCATCTCACTTTTATAGAAGTTAAACCAAGCACCAATAATCTATCTGTTAATCTTAGGTGCTTAATCTCAGGGACCAATTTAGTTGCATGTCGTTCTATTTTTCTTTGTTCTTATTTCTATATCGTTTTTCCAAAAATAGATTCCAAGCTGCCGCAGCGTATTGCAAAAGTGTTTATGTAAGTTATTAATTGACCAGCATTTAAAAACTTGTTTACGCTGACCAAGAAACCCAGTCAATCCAAATTTAATGATTCTTTAAAAATTTCATAAGGAAAATATGTAATGATTCTTTTAAGATATTGGACTGAATTTCATTCAAAATTCATTAACAATTCTTTAAGAAATCATCATGATGAAAAATTAAAATTATTGAAAGCCTGATTAATTCTTTAATAGCTAACTAAAAAAATTAATTTATTGATTAAGAAGATCATTTACATTATGAGACATATTTTTTAAATTTCAACAAAAAAAAAGACATAAAATAGATTTGAAGTTATTTTGGTTTAGTTTATTGAAAAGAAAGCGTGCACGAAATCTGCTCCCAATTCGAACACCTGCGCAATATGGATGAACTAAAACTTAAATTATGTGACCAAGGACATCAAATAACCCAAAGATCTTCTTTTAAAATTTTAAAATTGTTCTAGTGAGAAAATATACGAAGAAATTTGGTAAATCTCTATTGAGCAATTGCTGATTAGGTTCATATTTTAATATATTAGAAAAATTTGGGGCATATTTATTATTTATTTTTATATAATGAGAGTCTTTTTTTCCTATATTGATAATTTTTGCATGTATATCTTTTAAATTATTTTATCTAAATTAAATGTTCTGCTTATAGGATATTAAATTAATTTTGCAAAAAAATTTCTTTTACACAATTTTTCTGAAAAGTTTTTTTCGTTGACATTTATTTTTTGGAAATAAATTTTTTAGAGATATTATAATATAAAAGGTCAAAGAAAAAAAAAGCAATAAATTATTAATTATGACTTAAAATTTTTACAAAACAATATTTAATAAAAAAATATTATAAGAAATGATGTATTTTTTTAATGAAAAAAATTGAAAAATTTGAGGATATCATTATTTAAAAGTTAAATATAAAACGATTGATAAAATGTAAAAAAATCTTTAAAAAAATTTTCAAAAAAAAAAAAACACCTTAATTTATCGATAAATAAATCTTGTCGAATATTATCAATGTGCTATTTTCTCAAAATTAAAGTTATTTATATAAGAAAAATCAAGAAAAAGAATTAAAATAAAAAAATGTTTAAAATAGTTACAATTTTGTGTGCTTGTTTGGTAGCTGCATCTGCTACACCAATTACAAATGACTTATTGAGTCAACAAAAAATCATAGATGATTTGACTGCTTTGGTTCAAGCTGCCTTCAACAATCTCTTGAGCACTGTTATTGCCAACGTTGATTTGTCATCAATCATGGATTTGGCTGGATTATTGGGCATTGGTAAAAGAGACTTGAGCGACAAACAAAGAATCATTGATGATTTGACTGCTTTGGTTCAAGCTGCCTTCAACAATCTCTTGAGCACTGTTATTGCCAACGTTGATTTGTCATCAATCATGGATTTGGCTGGATTATTGGGCATTGGTAAAAGAGACTTGAGCGACAAACAAAGAATCATTGATGATTTGACTGCTTTGGTTCAAGCTGCCTTCAACAATCTCTTGAGCACTGTTATTGCCAACGTTGATTTGTCATCAATCATGGATTTGGCTGGATTATTGGGCATTGGAAAATAATTAAATTGTATATTTTCAAAAGAATTTATTTAAATAAACTAAATGATTTATAATATTAATAATTTTCCCTTTGTTTAATTGAGAAAACTGTTTTTTCGAATTTATTCAATCAAATATGTTATGATGTCTGAATCTTTTTATAATCTATTTAATATTTTATCTAACAAATTATTACGCCCAAATTTGAGTTTCACAAATAATGATTTTTTTTAAAAAAACTTAATTTATTTTAACTTAAATTTTAATTTTAATTTACTATTTCTTATCATTTTAATCGATGTCTTAAAATTTAGTTATTTAAAACTTTTGCCTTTGAAGGTAAATTTTTTTTTCTGATTTTTTGTTATTTTGCTTTTTGTAAGAGTTTATTCTTTTGTTACTCTGAAATTAAGTTATTAAAAAATAACGCCTCCTTGATTATAAAATAAATTTAAATTATCAATTCGATATAAAGTTTCTAAAAATACAGTGGTATATTGAATTTTTTTTTGAAAAAAAAAATTTTATTTTGAAAATATGAAGTATTTTAAAATAAAACAAATATAAAATATATTTTATAAAGACATTGCTAAACAATACAAATGCTAAAACGCTGCTTTGACTGGGGTTACTAAGCTACTCAGGAAATTTTAAGCAATGGTAAACGATGTTTAAAGTCTTAATTCCGAAGTATAAAAGCGAACTTAAATTAAAGGATACGATTATAAAGATTCAACAACAAAAGAGGAAAATAAATCAAAAAAATATCAGTATAGTTTGGCAAATTTATCATTTAATTCTCTAATCCTCTTTATTTTAGTTTATTTTTTTTTCTTTTAACATCGCCTTAAAGGCTTTCACTGAAATAATAATAATAATAATATAGTTTGGAAAATTTTCCCAAACCTATGCCTCCATTAATTCAATTTAGACAGTGTCCAATTTAAAAAGTCATTCACGTGGTACTGGATGAGGAGAAATACTTAAAATGGATTATTGAAGTTTTACATGCTACAGTAAAAATCAAGCTTATTAGATTTTGAAACATTTTTTGGTGTTTTTTTATTATATCTTGAAAACTAGATGGAAAAAAAATTAATGCCGGATTTTAATCAAAAAACATTCTCTACAAAATGGTTCATTTAACTGGCATGTATGGTGTAATATGAGGACAATCTAGGTAGTTGGTAAAAGTCAATTAAAAGACCAGAGTGAACAAATTTTTAAAAGAAGTTTCAAAAAATTATGAATTCTAGAAACTGCATCAAAAAAATGGGTATCATAATCGTTCATTATCGGACCATCATTTTTTTCTAAATGAATTCTAGGACAGCCACCCGCTTTATATTATTATATTATTATTTCAAGTTTATTTTTTTAGAATATTTTATTAATTTCTTTTTTTCTTTTTTTTGTTGAATTTATCTCTTATAAAAATTCATAATTGCATAAAAGCTTATTTTAAATTTTTAAATGATTTTTTTAATAATTCTGAATTTTTAAAAAATTATTCTAATTAAATCTTATACTCATCATTTAAACAAGTATTTTTAAACTATCTTAATTATATCATTTAGGATCTTAGGGTAATCAAATACTTGTATAATCAATCTTGAATACAGCCTTTAATTTCTAGTTCAATTTGGATTTAAAGCTGTGTTTTTTTATAATTAGTTTCAGACCTATAGTTATTATTTACTTTAAACAATTAAAAAAAAAAATAAAATTTTTAAAAATTTATTTAAATTCATCGATTTTTATTGAAATTATTAAATTCGATTTAATGATGAGAATTTTTTTTGGCTTTAAATAACTGGTTTTTGATACAAAATAAATTTTTTTTTTTTAATTTTTTTTCAAATTTAGTACATTGATGAATTCATTTAAAGCTGGACTACTAGAAAAAATTAAAGAAATATCAAATACTGTGTTTTCATTCGATTGTTTTTTTGCTAAATTGTCAACCCTTACTTGCTCTGCAGTAATTCTGTACTTGAATATGTGCTGATGGAGCTTAGGCTTTTCACTAACAAAAAAATTTGGATAATTTTTAAATATTCTATTTTCCAAAGATTAATTACCTAATTTCATAAGATTGATCTGACGCAATTATGTGCTTAAAAATGATGGCCTCATTTTGCTTTATTGTCAAAAAATATACTTTATCAATAGGAGTAATGTTCAAAACAGAACAAGTTTGATGAAATTTTTCATCTAGAATAAAAGTTATTTGCTTTTCAAATTTGCACACTAGATCATCAGGAAGCAGGTCTGTTGGACACAGAAACGAATTGGAAGACCGAGTCTCTAATTTTGATTTATTATTTTCCATTTTTTTTTGACAATTTTCTATCACATTTTTGAACTCATTCTTTTTCAAATCGCTCTCAAATCTAGCTCCAGCCGGCTCACAGCAATTGTTCAAAGCTTTTTTGGTCTCAAACCAATAAATGGCACTTGTGGAGTTTTTGAAGTCACCCAAATTTGTAAACCTTGAGACATTAAATTCGCTCACTTTCTTATCATCCAATAAATTGCAAATTATATGAGCCTTAAACTCTCCTTTTTGACTTATTTCATCTCCAATCACTTCCAATTTACATTTGCCTTTTGGTATCCAAAGTTTTTTACTAATATCATACGTGTATAGATAAGCATTTTGGTTAAACAAGACCTGAAGTTCATTAATTGACGACTTGGTTAGATCTGACTTATTCAAATCGAAATCTTCACAAGACAAAAATGTGTCTTGCTTTGTATTTTCATTTGCCATTCTACCATCAGCCTCATCATCCTCTTGATAGTTTTCATCACCGTAGTACTCTCCCTCTTCATCATAATATTCTCCTTCATCTTCGTTGTCAAGACTCTGTTGACTCGAATTAAAAGCATCTGCAGATTTTCTTAGCTGTTCTAGAATATTAATATTTGAAGGAAATTTTATGTCTGCAATTGGTTTTTCCAAAAATGATTTTTGACTCACACGAGTTTCGGGTGTTTGAAATTCATTAACAGACAAATATGAGGTCTCATTAAATTTTGAATGATTTCTAGTTGGGGTTTTTACTTCAGGTGTAGCTTGAGCAGCTTTTGGTTCCGTTTGAGCTTTTTTAACTTCCTCGCTTCTTTTTATTTCATTCATTACATTTTGTTGATGCCACATTTGTTGAGCAAGTTTTGGATTGTGCTGAAATAGCCAATAGAATATGTTGAAGCGGGCATTGAATAATTTTGAATCGCATATTTCTTTGAAATTTTTCACAACTTGTCTAAACTCAGTGTGCAATTTCTTAGCAAAAAAATAATTTTAAATTTTATTTATATCTACGAACAAGGAGTGGGGACTTCGTCCCCCCTCCTTATAATTCACCCCTCAACTTGAAAAGTTGTTTTCTTTAACACTAGAACGCTCGAGGGGTTTTTTAGACTCCTTTTTGAAAAATTGAATTTTGAATTTTATCACATATAAATAAAATTTAAAAAAATGACTTTTATTAGCTAAAAATTTAAATTGTAATTTTTAGAAAATGAATAAATTCTCAAAGAATTTTTTCAAATTATCTTAATAACTTTATTTTAAATTTTCATGAAAAATCAGCCGGGCTTTCTAGTGTTGAGTAAAACAAATTTTAACTAAATCGAATATTAAAAGATTAATCACCATTAAATTTTAACTTGTGGTATTTTTTTGGAATCTTAATTTTAAAAGAAAAATTCTTAGTTAGTATCTAAAAAAAACTATAAATGAATAAGTTTTCTATTTTATATTAAAATTGTCTTTTTTAAGAAACTGTAAAAACTGTAAAACCTCATTCTATTTTGACCCATCAGTTTTTTTAAAAGACTTTGATCTAGAGATTAGACAGATTAATTGTTGATATTAAATCGGTTTTGTGAAATTTAGTACAATAGAACAGAACAAAAATTTAAAAAATCTTATAACTTTACTTTTAAAAGTCAAAAGCAAGTTCTGTAAATACAAAATGGTGCAAAATTCAAAGTTGCACTATTATCAACAATCTGG
>PJRA01000114.1:247388-258858 GCA_016987375.1 Brachionus koreanus | reverse complement strand
TTGTACAAACTTGTACAACATTGTACTGTTTACAGAACCATTTTTGCACAACTAGAAAAATAATTATATAGTTTTTCCTTTTGGTACTGTAATTTTTGTACTAAGATTTCACATTGCCCTGTAAACAGTACAATATTATAAAAATGTGTACAAACAAACTGCAATTAAATGAATATTTTGATCAGATGCTTTTTTTGCAGATTTGCATTTTTAGAGAATGAAAGGTATTGACAGAATTTAGAATTCATTTGTACAAATTTTTACAGCATTGTGTTGTTCTTACAGAATTATTTTTAAACAATTAGAAAAAAAAATTATATCGTTTTTCCTTTTTGTACTAAAATTTCACATTGCCATTGAATTTCATATTGAATTTATGATGATTTATAACTTTTAGGCTTTGATATTCTTAAAAATTTTTTTAAATTTCATTTCATAACTTAAACTTGAATCAAACTTGTTGCAAATTTTCCTACAATTAGTTTTTTACAAGTTTGTTTAATTTATTTTTTCATTTATTTAAAATGAGCTTAACATTTTTTACAAAATTTTAATTTTTTGTTACCCTTTCACTGACGAATTACCCTAATTAATTCTATTAAGATTTAATGGAAATTTATTTTGAGGATAAAAATACATAACAAATCTGAGCTGGTCAAGTTGATAACTAAAAAATAAAATGTCAAAAATCAATTTATTTTTCCAAATTTTTTTTTATTCATTTCTCTTATATTTTAGAATTAGTGAATTGGTTTTGCTCAAAATTACCTGTCTATTATTGTTGCACGATCTTATTTGTCTTAATTCATTCATTATTTTTCTATTTTGATTTTTGATAAAGCTAAACTGTTCATTTAGAGTTTCTTTGTTCATTTCAAAATAATGAGATCGTTGCTTATTTAGTGTGTCAATAAGTCCACTTATTTTATCATCTTTGTAACTACTATCAATTTGATCTATTGATTTTTTTTGTTGAACCTCAAATTCTTTAACTTTTTTTATCATTTCCTCGTTTATTTCATTTCTAAAGCGAATTTTCTCCTTTTCCATTTCGTCTTTTTGCTTACTCCATCTAAGCGCTTCGTCTTGCTCCAATTTTTTTATTTTTTCCTGATGAATTTGAAGCTCTTTTTTGAGTTGTTCTTTCTCTTCTCTTGCTTGTCTTTCTTTTTCTTCCAATTTTCGTTTTTCTTCTTCTTCAAATTCTTTCTTTTTCTGATTTTCCAATTCACGCTCTTTTATCACCTTTTCTTCGAGCTCCAGACGCTTGAGCTCTTCCTCTCTTTCGATCTTTTCGCGCTCGGTTTTCTCCTGTTCCTTGATTTTTTGCTCTTCTTCATATTCAGCTCTTTTTTTCCTAGCCTCTGGTGTATTTTCGGCTTTGTAAACAAAGAATTTTTCTATTAACTTGATCGACTCTGAAATGCTGGTGTTTGCACCATTTTCATTTTCATGAATGAAAGAGCTTTCAAAGCTTTCATTAATGGATTGTATTATATGATCCGAATCCTTGTCCGTCGTTTTTTTAAAGCTATTATTTATTTTGTTTTTGGTTAATTCGATTAAAGTTTGAACTTTATCTAAATTTTCATTCATGTTGCACTGAAAAAAAGATTCTGTGTTCTTTGATTTTAGTAATAATAAAGCGTCTCTTTGTAAAACTAAATTTTCGGCTAGCTTTTTACACACCTTTTTTAATTAAAAATCTAATTAGTTTAGAATTAAAAAATTAAAGAAATTTAATTATTTAATGAAATTTAAAAGAAAGGCAAAGTTGTACAACGCAAAAATATCATCAGATCTTAAAAAACTCCAAAACAAAATTTTTAGACACATCAATTCTTTCCCGTCAAGACAAAAATCACTGACATGCAAAACAATTAAGATCAGACCTGGATGAATTTAACATAATAGATGATGCGTTAAACACTAAATTCACTTGGCTCTACTTAGAATTCAAAACAATAATTTTTCCATTCTGAGCAGCCTGAGGTTCTCCTCGAATTTATTTAGAAATAAATAAAAGAAAGGTAAAGACCAATGTAGCATAAATTCTTTTCTGCAGAAGATTGTTTTTTTTTTGCCTCATCCAAATTTTGAAAACTTGCGGAAATTGAGTTGTGTAGGAGTGGTTGGTGAACAACTCTTTGTTATTTTTTTTTTGTTTTTCCTCGTCTCCATTTGTGATGTTAAACCAAGGTGTTCTCGCGGGAATGAAAGGAATTAATTTTATCTATTTTTTTATTATTTTAAATTTTATTCTTTTTATTTTTTTAATGTGAATGAGCATTAGCTCGGTACAAAAAAACATAAAAATAAATAAATAAAACAAATTGATTATATGTCAAAAATAAATTAGAAAAATTAATACTCAATAGTGTCCTTCAAAGAATCTGTTATTTTACCTAAAAAAATCATATATTAATAGATAACAAGTAAATAAAATCTTTTTATAAAAAAAAAGAATTATTAATTAAATTATTGAAAATTTTTTTATGATTAAATTGTTTTCTAACTGACTTTTTACCTTGTGACATTTAATTTTTTTAATGTGATAACTAATTACTTCGGAATCAAAATCGGGCTTCCGGAAAAAAAGAAGCACACAAGATCACATACTCCGAATAAATCAATCCATCCTCAACGGCTTTAACAAAAAAGAGATAACCGGGGCCATATTCTTTGATCTGGAGAAAGCATTTGACAAAACATCACACATTGGTATTATCAAGAAACTTAGAGACAAGGGTCTGAATTCAAGCTATTTAAATTGGATAAAAAGTTTTTTAAAAGATAGAACTTTTCAGGTCTGCTTAAACGAAGCTGCTTCGCCTACAAATGATATAAAAGCAGGTGTGCCACAAGGGAGCTGTCTTTCTCCAACTATTTTCATCCTATACTTAAGCGATATAGCGCAAATCTTACCCCCGACATTAAAGTAGCCTTATTCGCAGACGATCTATGTATTTGGTTTACACACAAGTCAAAAAAAACCCCACTAGGCTCAATACAATAAGAAGACACAATCTGGATTATTAAACAAACTATAAATTTTTCAAATTTTACTTATTTTATTTTATTTATTTATTTTTATCTATTTCCAAACATGAGGGCTAAAAAGAGGGCTATGCCGCTCGAAACTGCCCTGGAGTTACTCCAAAATTATTTTTCAAAAAAAAAAAAAAAACTAATTACTTAAGATGACAACTAATTTAGCATTTATACATTTAATTGACTATTTTTTAGTTAAATTAATATAAATAAACATTAAAAATAAATTTTAATTTTTTATCTTTGTTTTCTAAATTCATATTGCTCAATTTTAAGTAAGCTGTTAATTTCAAGAAAATAATATATATTAAATTAATCGAACGATAACTGGTCCTGAATTGAAGAACTTTTCTAATAGATTCTAGTTATACTTGTTATTTTACAAGATTTTGGGACATGGCCTAATTTATAATAACGTAATCATCTGAATTTAGTGACATGTCACTAAAATACTTAATGACATGTCACAATAGAATCTATTACATGTTATAACAGAGTGTCACTAAAATAAAGTACTCTATTTTAAAGGCATGTCACTAAATTCGGAGAATTACGTTATATGTATTTTATTTATTTTTAATTTACTTATTATTTCAATGAACGCCTTTAAGGCGATGTTAAAAAAAATTATTTATTAATAATCCTTTTTTTTAATAATTTTACCACATTATCTTAAATCTAAATTAAATATTCTTAAAATAAAATAAGAAAGAAAAGAAAAAAAAATAATGTACAATTTTGAATAGTGATAAATTGATTATTTTGTTATATTTTTTAATTAGATAATTTAGGAATATAAATAGGATTTAAATATAAATATGTGAAAATAAAAATTTAGCTATTATTAAAAGTCTCTTATTGATTAGCAAAATTTTTGCTGGTATGACATTTAGGTCAATCTAACTAGAACACATCTTCAGTTGCTAACAAATAAACTTGAGTTTAAAAAACCGTTTTCAGTAGTTTTTAAAATAGAAATTTAAATTTTCAATTTAAATCTAAAAAAACTTATAATAGAGTTATAAAGAAATTGAAAATTAATTAATTATTTTGAAGGGTTAATGAATGAAGTGTTAGTAAATCTTTAATGTAAATGAACACAAGCCTTTTGATTAACCAGTTGTTGGTTATTTATACATCATTATGAAGGATAGTTTAACAGAATACAAACGTTTCAAAACTTCTCTGGACAACATCATTTAAATATTTTTTGTATAAAGTGAAAATTATTTGTTTCTTTTTCTGAATTTTATAAAATTCAGTCTTCAAATAATCAGTAAAAAATCTTTGAAAAATCTTTAGAATTTCTCGATTTTTTTTTCAATCGAGTTCGTGCACATATTCTGCATTTTCTTACATCTAGAATATAAATGCACAAATGTCTTTCTCTACTTATTTTTTTTCAAGTGAAATTAATTTTTTGAAATTTTTTTCCTAGAAATTTGTCATCTTGTAAAAAGTTTAGATTACCCAAATTTAGTCTGCTGAAAAATCTGAAAGTCTTCAAATCACAAAATTTAAAAAATTAATATTATTTTTAATAAATTACAATTCACTAAGCTGAAACAAAATAAGTTTTTAAATTATGAAAATTTATTTTGAATTTGAATTTATGATCATATTTTCAATTAAAATTTAATTCTATTTCAAATATTTACCTGCAATTGATAAACATCAAGCGTATTTGTCCATTTGTTCTTTAAAAGTTCATTAACAGAACTAAAAATTTTGATTGCCTCATCCAAATTCTGAAAAGTATTCATTTCATCAGTCGGATAATCAGGTAATGAGAAAATCAAGACTAAATTGAGAAGTGCTGATTGTATAATGGAGTCGTGATATCGACTAGGAGAATTAGACTCAAGAGAAATTAACTTTGGCGAAAACAACTTAACATTTTCACTAAATGATCCTTCTTTTGTCAACGCTTTGACTGGTGAAATCATTCCTCTTTCACAAGCTTTAAATATCACAAAATAGTCATCAAATAAATTTAGCTGATTTGTCTGACAAGCGATATTCATTGTTGATTCACTTAGAAGCGAAGTGTCACATGTTGACTGGTCAATGCAATCCTCGACAGAGTAAGAAATCTGTTTTAGCTTTATTAATTGTTTTAAAATAAAATTCCAGTATTTAAGTAAATAATTTTTTATATAAAACTGTTTTTCTTTTGGAGACTTGCTCACTTCTGAATTTAACATGACAAAACTGTGACCATAAGTTTCCAAAATTTTCTCACGTTCTTCTAAAGACTGTATTACGTTTAAAGAATCAATAGAGTCATTCAAAAATTGTAGATATTTGGCAACACAAATAATAATTTCTAAATTAACTTTGTATTTTATTTCGTTTTTTGTTTCAGTTGAGATTTTAACGTTTGGATTCTTTAGGCGAATAAGTTCTAGGATTTTTAAAATTTCACTTTGTTTTTTAGAATCTATTTTAGCAAAAATTGAAAATTCATCCAAAGATGAGCTCATAAAATTTTGACTTGTTTTTGACCTAAGGACTTGTTGAGTCGAATAAAGCCACCAATCTGATTGATAGGAAATTGAAAAGCCTGGTTCTAGCCAAAATGGTCTGATGAAAATTTTCTTAGTTGACTTTAGTCTGCTCAAAGCTTGATAGAACACCGAATAATAAAAAATTTTCAAATCCATTAGACTCAACGATTCAAAATTGCAAATGTTAAGATTTTCGACCCCAAAATTTGTCTCAAATCGAACAGAATTTTTAGATGAATGAAAAAAAACTAAATAAAAAATTATCTAAATTCAATTTTTATCTTAATTATTCAATTTGCTCTTACAATAAGCTGGTATTTCAGGAATATCGTCGCACTTTGAGAAAAAATTTGTGTTCACAAGTCCGTGCCATATTAGATAATTTAAATCCAAAGATTTATTTTCCAGACAAACTTAAATATTATTAAAAAGAAATTAACTTTTTATTTTTTATTTAGTTAATAAATTACTTTTGTTTGCATAATCCAATGCATTGTTATCGTAAAAATTGGAATATTTAATGTCTAACCCTTGTTTGTTACGAAAAAGAAGGTAATCATTGCTCTCTTTGATGTTCAAAAATTCGGCAAAATATTCATCGGCCTTTTTATTTAAAAAAAATTTAAATCAATTTTTTAATTATTTTAAGCTTTTTATTTTTATTAAAATAAACATCTTGAAAGCGATGTAAAAAAAAAATTCATAAAAAAATTCAATTTTATAAGTATGACAAAATTTGAGCGTTTTTTAACTCAAAAAGAAAAAAAGAAAAATTTTTTTTCACTAATTATTATTCATTTTGTAATCTTGTTTTCATTTTTTCATTTTTAAGTACAATTTCATGAATACATCAAACATCAAATTGACTAAGGAGCTAAGAAGAACATTCCAACTATAGCGATGGAGACTTTTAGTTTTTGAATAAGTGATCACTAATTAATAAAAGTTAATGATTTATAACTTAAAACAAATCTAATTTTCTTTTTGTATTTTCAATTTCTTAGGAATGATATAAATTTTTATTTGCTAATTAAAGAGTAGCTTATAATCTTGGGTTGTGCAAATTTCCAGCTCTTGATTTGAATATTGAAACGAATAAAAACATAAAAAAGCAAAGATGGTATTAGTTAACCGATATTCAACGTGATAATCGTAATGAAAATGTACAAGTCGATACGTTCAAAAGATAAATTCAAACAAAAGATATATTTAGTAAATTTGAACGTATTGAAGATAATAATTCAATGTTCGTTTAACCGAATTGATCAATTTTAATCACAAACATACATTCAAACCAACATCCAAGAAAAAGAGGACGCCCAAAAAAAAAAATAATTACTAGAGTGTGAATCTTTTTTTTCTAACATTTTTCCTCTATATTTTATATTTTTTATTTACTAATTAATTGTATTAACTATTTTTTATTAAAATTAGCTTTTTTTTTTAAATTATTTTGTCTAATGAAAAAATAAAATTAGCTACGAAAATAATTATTAACCTATAGAAAAATATTATGTCGAGTCATAAAATTTTGCGTTTTTTAAAAGGCTGGACATTTTTTATTTTATAGCACATCAATATAATTCTATAACTTAAGGTCATAAAAAATGATGATAAAATAAACAGAATTGAATGTTCTCCAAAATAATATGTCTAATTGTTTGTCAAAATTTACTAGATGAACAGTTTTTCAGACAATTCATTACTTTTGATGAGAATTTGGATCTATTTTTGAAATTATGACAACAGAAATCAATGGTTGTACTTTTCTAAACCAGCTCAGTCAATTTTGACAAGACTTTTCTTTGATAAAAAGGTGATGTTGTCTTCTTGGTGAAATTTCCAAGAGGTAATACACTTTTTGCTGATTCCAGACAATTGTGCTGCAAGTGCTGATCTCTATTTTGAACAAATAGAACGAATGTATGCTTCAATTGAAGAAAATTTCCTTTTTTATAGATAATTCTCGACCTCAAAAAGCAAGAAGAACAATAGCGAAAATAGAAGAGCTGTTAGCAATCGAACTCTTTCCTCACTCAGCATAAATCCCGGATCTTTCTTCGGATTATCACCTTTTCGCTCAATAGCTCATTTTCTTAAAGGACGGTTGTGATGACTGTTTTGCTCCAAAAGCCGTCAACAGTACTAGAGAGGAAATATGACTAAAGATTTTATAAAGAATATTGGTTTATATTTTGAAAATTAGCTAAATTATTGCTTTTATTTATTGATAAATTAAAGTCTAAAAAACACAAATTTTTTGACTCGCGAAATTTTCTAATCATTTATTTAAATATCAACGAAATCAAATAATCAAAAAAATAATTCTAGATTAAAGTTCATACCTTAAAATTTTGGGTAGAAAAATCAATTATCTTCAAAATTTTCGAATTATCATTAGCTAATGTCATAGTGGTGAAAAATTTAATCCAGTTTCCAATAGAAGAATAACGGCAGCAAGAATCTCTGTGCAGCAACTTGAAATAATCTTGCACTACTAAATTCATAATAGAATCCTTTTTTGTTTTGGAAAAATCATTGCTATTTAATATTGCTGAATTTGGTTTCGAGCAAGACATTGATTTGACCAAGCACAGTAAACCAACTTTGGTGTCTTTACTAAATTCATCATCACTTAATGAAACATTGTAAGCTTCATTTGTCATGTTCTTGAGAAATAAAAGTCCAAGTATGTAAAAATGCTGAGATACAATCTCATTGTAGACAATTTGAATAAATTTTTCTTTAAAGTCAAACAGCTCTTCTCGCTCAAATTTCAAAATAAACTGGTCTAGTCTTTGTTAAGAAAAAAAAAATTATTTTAAAATTTTTAAATCAAACTAAAATACCTTAAAAACGTATATTTAAGAACTGTCAAGTCATCTATGATCATTAGGTTTAAAATTTGATTTATCATTAATTTAATTGTCATTAAGTAAAAAATTAATTTTGTTGATTTGTCAAGTTTTTTAAATTCTTCACTTTCCATAAATGGTTTGATTAAATTTAAAAGCAAATCATGCCATTTCGAATCTCTTTCGAATAATGATTTGTACTCTATTTTTATTAGATGTTTAAAGGCTTTTAAATAATTTTTGCACTTCAAATTAATGCTGATAAACTTTAAATTAAGCTCTTGATCCAAACAGTTTTCATTCTTGAGTAAATAAAAAAAGTTAGATCTGGTAGAAATGAAAAGTGAAAAACCAGTATTACTATGGCATTGATTAAAAATGATTCCCATTCTTGGATTTCTTTTTCATCAAGTGTTTCTATGCTATCAACCAGCTTTTCCTTCAAATTCACTATAATTTTCTCGTTAGGAAATATTTTTGATGCCTTTTCCAGCCATTCTTTGGCTTTGATTGAATCAAGTTTCGGAACATTAAAAAAACAATTGCAAACTTAGAATTTATAAATTCAAATTAAATTCTAATAATTAAATAAAAAAAATTTTACTTTTAAGCAATAACTTTTTATCAGACTCATCGCTAATTTTATAAGATCTTTTGAGAAAATTAAGTATCTTGTTTTATCATAAATCTCTTATAAGTTACTTGATATAATAGTCTGCAGCTTTGATCCAATTTTTTTCGCTCAACTCGGCTACTTCAGCCTTTAATTTCCAACCAAATGCATCAAGTGAAAATTCGCTTAAATAATTACTAAGGTAGAAGTCAGCTGTTTCGAATTCTTTGATATCAATGTAAAGCTTTGCGATTTTTAGGCCTTCTTTATTTTTCTAAAAAAAATTTTAAAAAAATTATCAAATTCTAAATTAATTTACTTCAGAATCGGTTCTGGCTCTCATGAGTATTTTACCAACATGTTTGTCAAGCTCAAATTTTGTTTTGAACATCATTTTTAGCAACTACTTCAAAATAAAATTTAAAAATATATTTTTTATTTCTTTATTTTCTATATACTTTTCTATTTTAAAAAAAAAATTCATTCATTTTTTCTCTTTAATATTTTTACTAGCTATAAATAAAATTTTATACTGCAGATATAAATTGCCAAAATCGTTGAATTTCTAAAATATTTACTTCTAAAAAATTGCTTTTATAATTATTTTTTCGTTTATTGAACAAAATGACTTGATAAACGCTATTGAAAAAATTTGAATTTTTAAGACCTAATGGTTGCGCACAATCAAAATTTGTTTTTCATAAAGTAAAAACAAAAAGTTGAAAATAATTGGCACAAAATATACTGTGAGATTATTATAAATTTTCAATCCTTTCAGTTCTTTTTGTACTTTGTGGTATTTTAAAGTTAAATGAATAAATTAAACTGCAATTATAAAAAGCTCTAAAATTTTAGTTAAACCCAAATCTAGATTTTGTTTAAAGTTTTCTTCATTTACAATTACATAAAATACAATATGAAAAAGATTCAAAAATAAAATAAAACTTGGCTAACCACTCAAAAGAAAATTCATTAAGAAGTAAATGAAGCGAAAACACAAAACAAATTACCATCATAAAAGACTCGGCTTAAAAACCCTTTTTTTCTCTTATTTATTTAATAATCTAATTAAATTGAAAAAATATATAAATTTAAGGTAATTCACAGACATGGTAATGTAAACAACGGTCTTTGTCATTAATTATGCCATTTATATTTATTCAAGCAAATTGAATTAAACTAAAAATTACCAACAAGTGAAAAAAAGTACAAAAATAAAATAGAAGAATAAATGATTGGATATGATAGAAATGAACCGGATTAGCAAACAGGTGGTGGAGTGGGTATTAATGTCAGAAATTATTTAATATCTTATTAAGTTGACTGTTTTTCAGTAAAATTCGAACAATTTTGGTGTCAGGTGCATTCAGGTAAATATAAGCTTCTAGAAGGATGTGTTTATCGTCGAATGAAGAAGAAGCCCAACTACAGCTCCAGCTCCACCTATCAGCTCCACCACCCATCAACTTCTCATTCAAGAAGAATGAGAAGTTGATGGGTGGAGCTGTAGTTGGGCCTAGATGCAAGGCAAGTGAAGAGTTACCAGTGATATTAAACGACTGTTTTTTGCACCAGTTAGTAATACAGCCAACTTTTGGTGAGAACGTTCTTTTGTAATTTGGTTTTTGCTGATGATCCTGACATTATTTATTATATTTTAATTAAACAGCTAATTGGTTGCACTAAATGAGACTGCTTTCGAGTTTGATTTTTGGAGTAATTTTGGAAGAAGGAGTCAAAACTAATGGAAAAATGATTAAAGAGCTGAACTACATCAAAGACAACTATGGTGACATTAGAAAAGATTTTAATTCAGTAGACTGGTTTGATATACCAAATGAAAAAATACTGAAATATGTTGTGAACTGTTTCCAAAAAAGTACAATGAGATAATTCTAAGTGTGGGTTGGTCGAGTGGATAAAAATCCTGATTAGTTTAACTCAAATGTTTAGTTAGCATGTCAGCTTAAGTTCAGAGCTTTTGCAAAATACAGAGAAGCTTCTACAACGAACATACAAGAGCTGAATTCTAAATTCAGCAAGAAGGCTAGAACAGTTAAAGCGCTAGTTAAGTTGGCTCATAAACTCTATGAAAAGTCAGTAGTTGATAAGTGCAAATCGAATCCAAAGCTGTTATTTCTCGTATGTGAATAGTAAGAAAAGCGTCAAATGTAAAATCAGATCGCTGACTGAAAATTTGGAAATCAATTGTTTAAAGGCAATGATATCGCAACAAATCAGTTTAAAAAACAGATTGTTTAATGTCTGTAGAAATAAAAAAATTTAAAGTCTATTATAGCGGGACAACGTTAGTCTTCCTGCTTTGTTAAATTTTTTTTTTTTTCCTTATTCACTCCTTGTGGAGCATAGGGTCATTATTTTTGATTTCCACTCAAGTCGATTTTTCCCTTGAGTTTCTTTCGTTTTTCTTGATTTCTTTGTAA
>PJRA01000114.1:233049-245797 GCA_016987375.1 Brachionus koreanus | reverse complement strand
AGAGAAAAAAAAAATTTTCAAATTAGTGCTTTTATTTTTTTTCTTTTGCACTCTAATAATTGTAAAATTCAATTTATAAAAAAATTTAGATAAATAAAATAATTAATTTCTAAACTTTTGCAACATACTGTATAAATAAAATAATCATTGAAATCAAAGCTCCTATGTTTTCTTTTGTAAAATTTATTCCAAATAAGAGTTGTCCATAAATAATTAAGATATTATAACGCTGTACTTTTTTTATTTTTTTTGTAATGGTTTTCTCTTTGTTTTAAGTTTATCGGCAACAGTAGTATTTTCAAAACTCTTCTAGTCTGAATCTTCTTCCTTTTTTTTAATAAGCAATTTCGAACCATTTTAAATTAATATCCATTTTTTATCTAACCTTTGAGTTCAGAGTAGTCTTTTAAGCAAACAGCAATAAAAACTTAAAATTCTACTGAAAATAAAAAACTCCTTAAAAATCAATTTGATAAACCATTTTTCAGACGGGTCATTACTAGCGATAAGAAGTGGATCTATTTTCAAAATTATAATAACAGATCCATCTGAAGCAGCTCAGTCATTAGTGAAAAGTGGATGTTTTGATAAAAAGGTGATGTTGTGTGTTTGGGGAAATTTGAGTTAGCTCCCGACGGCTATAGAAATAAATATAAATGACTCATTCAGCATACAGCTAAGGTCTTTCTCCTTCTGGTTATCATCTTTTTTGCTCAATTGTTCATATTGTTAGATGACTTAATTTTACTTGCTAAGACCAAGTTGAAGAAGGATGTGGTTAAAGACATGAATAGTAAAGCCGGTAACATGAAAGGAATTGAAATACTCGCTGATGAATAAAGAGCTAGAGAATTACTAGTGTTGATGATTAGTTGATTATTGCCTTTTTTATTGATAAATAAAAAAATGCCAAATTTTTGATCCTAATATTATAATTATAAATACAGAATGGAAAATGAAAAATAAATGGTTTTTATTAGTAAAAATAAAAATTTAAAGTAAAAAATTACCTCTAGTGTTTGTTTTCATTTTCCTGTTCGTGTCTTTATATCGCGGATCCTAAAAACAAAGCAAATCTAAGATAAAATTATTAAAATAATAGCAAAAAACTTAAAAATAAAAAATAAAAAAAAATTTTGTTATTGAGAAGTAAAAAGAAAATTTTATTGTCAAAAAAAAAATAGTTAAAATAGTTCTCATTTTGGCAATATTAAGCAAAATTTTTATAATCAATACTGATATTGTTTGGATGAGTAAAAACTTAATTCATTAGATCATTAAATTATATTTGCTGATTCAAATAATTTTAATTTGGTACTCGTTTTTTGATTCAAATAAAACATTGTTCCCGAATACCAATACTTTTTCTAGTAAGAACATTAGCAAACATTAAAAAGCTTTGTATTTTTTTTTCGTTTATAAAGCACTTTTTTTATTAAAATTTCTTAAACATTTTTTTGCAACTGCACATAGATTTTGTATGAATTAAATTAAAATATGGAACTAATTGACTAACTTTTCCTAGAAGGATAAATTAAACCCATAATTTCACTCTAATAATTTTTGCTATTTATGTTTGGACTCTGCAAGAGATCAAGAACAACAAAACTGATGGCGTCCATTAATATGGAACCAATGGAGAGAATATTGTTAAAGAGAAAGCTATCTTTCATAATGAGACTTGCAAACAACAAATTTACAAAAACACTAATGAACAATATCCTAAATGAAACAAGAGATAAAGAAAATAGAACTAGCAAAAAATCCGTGATAAATGAAATGAAAATCATCCTAGAAGAAAAAGACAATATAGAAAATATGGCAGACAAAGCAAGAGATAGGATAAAGCTTGAAAACAAGCTAAATAAAGAAAGCAAAGATGAAACGATGGAGTCAATTAGGTATCTTTTTAGAGAATCGAGTGAGAAAAACAGAAAAATCCTAGAACTACTCCTCAAATCATATTAAAATAGATTTTATTTTACTATATTTAATTTTTTATTTTTATTTTACTTTTTTTTTAACATCGCCCATGAGGTGTTTTCTGAATAATAATAATAATAATAACAATTTTTGCTACAAGACTCATTAAATTTGCCAATCCAATAAATAGCAACCACGAAATACTGGACTATGTTAATATAAAATGTTGCTAAGCTTTAAAAAAAAAAGTGTCTTAGGAGTGTAATTATTTGCAAGAGTATAAGGTTGCATAAATTTACGTGAAATTTTCAAATTATATTTTAATCAAAAGCAAAATTTTTTAACAAAAAACTAAATTTTCCTTGAAAATTCTCAAAATGAAATCTACCAGAAAGAGTTCAATGTAGATTGAGCTTCAGCTCAGCTACTATGGATTTTATTCTTTATTGAGTCTTTGTGGAGCATAGGATCATTACTTTTGATTTCCACTCAAGTCCATCTTTGCCTTCACCCTTGCTTTTCCCCATGTCATTCCCATTTCGATGAGCTCTTTCGTGATTTTTGACCTCCATGTCACTGCTGGTGTTGCTACCTTACGTCGCCTTTGGGATGTCCATTGAAGGGCTTTTTCATTCTTAGTACATGACAAAGCCATCGCAATCTTTCATCGTAATGTATTGACTTAATGGCTCTGAATCTGTTCTTTTGTTTAAGTCAGCATTCGACAATGTCTCAGGCCAGCGTATTCCCAGCATCCTACCCAGGCTTTTAGAGCGGAAGGTATTCAGACTTTTTTATCAGATTCACACATCCCCTAACATTCACTTCCGTACATCAGTGTTGCTTTTACTACAGAGTTTTTCCTTTCAAATTTATGAAAAAAAATTTTGACCGCTGCGGCCATCAAGACGGCCAACACCAAGTTTTGGCATTGACAGTACCCAACACTAATGTTGTATCAAGATTTATGGACGAAAAAGTGCTTTTGAGAGTTTTTATCAATTTAGTCCGGTTTGGACCGGTGGCAATGTATTGAAAATAAAAAATATTAAAAAGAAGATTTTTCTCGATTGAAACAAGTGAATACAGGTAAAATTCATATTATAGCATATTAGACAAGACAATTATTTACACTCATATATGCTAATTTTTATGCATATACTCAATTTCGTTTTCAATATTTAATTTGATAATTAAGTTTTAAATAACAAAACTCTTATAATATTATTTGATTTGTTTAACTTTACTTTAGGAATCATTTGCTTTAAAAAAAAAAGAAATCCATTAAAAAAAAAATCTTTACAAAATCTAGTATTATTGTAGCATAATTGTACATGTCTATGTCTATTTAGGTACACAGTGGCAACAAAGCTTCGAAGCGAACATTAGATTTATTTGAACAGTCGAAAAACAGCCAGCATGTCATCCACATCGGGCACTCCCTTAGGCAACCCAGTGGTGCAGGCATCGAATGCCCTAGCACAGCCACCGCCGCAGTACTACCAGAGCCAACAGCAAATGCGCTATTCGAACCCGATGTCGGTGCCGTCACCGGCCCAAAACAACTCCCCCATGCTGCCTATTCAGCAGCAGCAGCCGATTGCTACGCCATACCAGTCGATGAACTCGCCGATGCAAGGTGTGGTCAATCAGCCGTCTAGCTATCAGCACGGCTTGAATTCGCCGCGCACTTCACAGCTTCAGCAGCACATTCAGTCGCCTCTGATGCCTCAATCGCAGCACATTTACTCGCCAATGCCCAGTAACTCCAACATTAACTCGCCGGTAACTCATTCGGCCCAGTATCAAATAAACTCGCCAATGCCAAATCAATCACCCATCACCAGCTCATCCCAACCGCACTATCAATCAATGTCGCTCAATTCTCCTCTGCCGCCGCTCACTCCCCAGCAACAGTATCACCAATCTCATCAACAGATGCATCACTCGTCCTCCTCCATTCCATCCACACCGACCATGATGGTCAACTCGCCCTACAACAACTCGTACAACCAATACAACCATCCGTACCAGACTCACGACCAATTCAACACGTCGAACAGCTATCAGCATCAAAATTCACAAAATTACGATCTAAACTTTGACCAATCCGACTATTACAATCAGCAGTACATGTTTAAACAACAACAGCAGCAGCATCAACAGCAGATAAGTGAACGTGAACGAGAGCTAGAAAAAGAAAGAGAACAAAAAGAAAAGGAATTGAATGAAAAACAACAGCGTAAGCGTTTTTTAGTCGAACTTGAATTTGTTCAATGCTTGGCTAATCCAAATTATCTTCATTATTTGGCCAAACAAGGTCTATTCGACAATGATTCATTTAAAAATTATTTAAAATATTTATTGTATTGGAAAAAGCCTGAATATATACAGTTTATTAGATATCCGGAGTGTTTGTTTTTTTTAGAATTGATTCAACATGATGAACTACAACAAATGATAAAAGATAAAAATTGTGTTCATTTTATATGTGAACAACAAATGCTGCATTGGAAGTACAATCATGAGTCGTTTATGAAAGCAGTAAAGTCAATGGCAAGCGAGTCTAATGGAGAGCAAGAGGAATCGGCCAATGAGCACGGCACAAAAGTGGCCTCCGAGTCCAAGTCTAATGGCGCTAAGACCAAAGCCAACTCTGGTGCTAAGCCAACTATGGTCAGTCCAGGTGTCAAGCAAAAGTCCTAGTTCCAAGCCTAAGTCTTATGTGATTAGGTTTTTCCTGCTAAGATTTCCGGTGTTCTCTCGACAGGCATATTTTTTTTGTAGGCTTTTTTGCTCTTCAACAATTCGAAAGCTTTGTAAACTTACTAGGCAAAATGCAGCGAATTTTTTAACTCGGCATTTTTATTGTTTATTTTGTTTTGTGGTGGAACTTTTTTTTTTCAATTATTTTTTCTCAATTTGTATAATTGTAAATATGACTTGACTTATTGGCTTGGTTCGGATAAAACAAACAGACAAAAAAGTTGTATGTATTTTTAAAATTTTATTTGAAATTGTTCGCATAGTGTAAGACTTGGTATTGTCATTAAATTTATTTATTTTAATAATTAAACAAAAAAAAAATTAACTTAAAATAATAAAATTATTGAGAGAATTTATTTTTTAATTGTTTCTATAAATCAAACTAATTTAATGCATTGTATTTTTTTGGCCAGTTTATTCAAGTTTTTCCAAATTTTAGTTCATCAAAAGAATTTTCGATTTTCATTCAATAAAAACATTTTAGCTTACAATGACACAAAATGCTTTGTCACATCATATCAATTGATATCAGTAAAGATCTTTTTTTGTTTGCCTCTTTCTAATATCTGATGATACCAGCTAACATTAGTTGATATTGACTAATATTAGCTGAAAAAAAAATTTTGAAAATTATGTTGTTGTCAAATCTAAAAATGTTTTTTCTTTTCAAGCAGGCAAAAATTTTGATTTTTTTTCAACTCGAAAAACTAAAAAGATTGCAAAAAACTATCTGAATTATCAAATACTTATAGGCCAAAACTTCTTCAATAACAATAACACTTCATTTATTTAAATTTCTAATTAAAAAAATATTTATATTCAAAATATATTATATTATAATAATCAAGTAAAATTTTTGACTTCTGCTTTCCAGACCATATTAAAATACGCCTAAACGAACCATGTATTGCATGCGAAAATAGAGAAAGACAAATGAAGACGAAAGAAGAAAAAGAAGAAGAGCTATAAACAAAAAGCATTCTGAGAGGTGTCTGCTTAAAAAATTAAGAATCAAAGCTTCAACACAAGCAGCTTAACTAATAGCCAAGACAATACCGTTTCTACTGATTTTTATTTATTTATTTTTGATCCTTTTTCATTTAATGATTTAATTCAATTAAAAAAATATATGTAAAGTAATTCATAGAATAGTACTATAAACGAAAATATATGTCATCAATTGTGCCATTTATATTTATTAAATAAATGATTAAAATAAACTAAATTTAAGTTAAATAGTTCAAATTTTGAATAAAAATCTAAAAATTTAAATTGATTTTATAAAAATTGAAAGATTAAACGTTGAAAGCTTCAAAATTGATCTCTTGATCACAAAAGAATTGATTAATCTTTTGCTATTGTTTTTAATTTCAATTTAATAATCTTAATGTTTCAATAATTGTCTATGCAGATGATATTAATCTTATTAGTCCGGTCGATAGCCATCTCCAAACTTTATTAGATATTTGCAGTAACTATGGTCTAAAATGGAGACTAAAATTTAACCCATGCAAATCTAAAATAATTACTTTTGGCCCTATCCTATTTAACTGTGACTTCTTTTTGAATGATAATAAGTTGAATTTTGTCACTAGTATAGAATATCTTGGTTTCATTATCAACTCCAATCTAGATTTTAACATATTTGCAATGGAAAAATTTAGACAAGTCCAAAAGTCATTCTTCTCAGCGTCTTTTTTATTGAACAAAATGAGCCACGTCTCTCCTTCTCTAAAAAGTTTTATCTACAAATCGTTTTGCTAACCCCAATTTACTATGGATTAGAAAATTTAACACTAGACAACAAAAACATCAAAAATCTCAACATTAATCAGAACAATCTTATTAGACATATGTTTAACTTGAGATCTAATTGTCACATGTCTGAAATTCTAAAGGTTTTAAAACTCTTTAAAATTGACCAACTCTATTTTTTTTCAAAGACGCCCTTTATTAGCCCTATTAGGTTCAACGCCTTAGCTTCAAATATATTTTAATATATATGTTCTAATATCTTCAACAGTTCTCCTCTTTCCTTTGGAAATGATCTCAAGCGCTTGTCAGAGTTCACGGGAGAAAATCTTGAATCTCTATTGAGCTTTGCTTGGATAACTCAAGATTCAAAAAATTCAAAATCCTTCTTAATGAATTAATTAAACCAAATTAAATCAATTCACTTTTTCTGGTGCAGATGAATTTACTTTCAATAAATGTCACTATTTTTCTACTTTTTACTTTTTATTTTTACTTTTTATGAACAAAATTTTTATACTTTTAATTTTACTTCTCCTAATGAAGGTTAATTTGAATTAAATAAATAAATATTGTTTCAATTAGATTATTGTTGTTTCTCAAAATATAACTAAAATTTCTTGAGTCATTTTTCTTTAGTTTCTCTTTTAAATTAAAGGTAGAATTGCAATATAAAAGACAATTTTAAAAGAAAATTGGATCCTTTCGAAAATTCAATGTTGAAATGAAAAAAACTCAACGAAGCTTTACATTGAATTAAGATTTTTATCTCTTGGGTGGTAAATCAAGAAGAGGTAAAACGGAATGTATTATTTTTGAAAGAATATTTGATCTTTGTTTTATTAATTTTGTAAAAACTAATCATCCATCTAATGATATAATTTATGTAGAAATTGATCCTAAATATGCTAGTAGATAAACAGTTAGTAAATAAGAATTTTTTTTTAAAAAGGCGGCTTAATTCTGTTAACAGCTCCGCTAGAGTCAAAAGTAATTTTATTTTGTTAAGAATGAAATGATTTTTAAGCTATTTTTGAATAATTTCTTGGAAAAATAGATTATCATTTTTAGAAAAACAAAATTTTTAAAATTTTATTAAATTAAATTGAAGCAAAGGATAATTTTTTTCACGGAATTTTTCAAAAAAAAACATCAACCACTTCAAATAAATATCATAGAATTAAAATAGACTTAAAAATACATATAAAATCACCAAGTTTTATTATTTTTTAAATAATATAATAGGCAAAGTTAGACACTTTAGTATTTTATTTTACCATTTCGAGGTTCGCTATGACACTGTTTCCACCACTTGGTGATTTTATGTATTTTAAAATCTATTTTTTTTCCTTATTCACTCCTTGTGCAGCATAGGGTCATTACTTTTGATTTCCACTCAAGTCGATCTTTCGCCTTCACCCTTGCTTCTCCCCATGTCATTCCCATTTCGGTGATCTCTTTCATGATTGTTGACCTCTGGTCTTCCGCCCTTGTGGTGGTGTTGAAGGGCCTTTTTTGGTATTCTTTTTTCTTTCATTCTAAGTATATGTCCAAACCATCGCAATCTTGTGTTCTTAATGCATTGAAAGTCTATTTTAATTCTTTAATATTTTTTAAGTTAAATTCTTTAAAAAAAAATCAATTTTGGTGTGGTTCATGTTCTTTCCTATTTTCTAACTAATTCAAATTCTATTAAACGAAATAAAAGAGAAAGGTTTTATTTTTTCACAAGAAAAAAATTAATTAACCTCGACGATAATTATGAATCAAGGTTTTATATTAAAGAACCTGAAAAACAAAATTGATCCCTAATGCCATCTGCTGGGCCATTGCAAGTGAAGCAATACTTGACAGGTTCTTGCAATTTTAGCTGGTGATATTTGATGGTTCAAGTTTTATTCAAAACCTAATAATTGTTTGGAAATATTTAGCAGAGGAAGCATAAATAAACTTAAATAATGAAAATCGAAAAATTTGCCTTTTTCAAGACAATCAAGCTAACTCAATCATCTTGATAAATATGTTAATTGAATTTATATTGACGAAAAAAAAAGCAACCCATCTATTAACTTAAAAAGTTTAAATTTTCGGATAATGGTTTTTGCTACAAAAATTTTTAAGACAAATTTAAATCCATTTCTATCGCTTGATATTTAATGCTCACATTTTCGTACAAAAATTATCACATATATCAGAAAAATTAGAAATATCTTAATATTAATCTAATACATGTGTTTGTTAATTAGCAAAATATTATAAAATTTAGCTTTGAAAAAAATATTAATAATAATAAATGCAAGCATAAACGAGAGTATAATTTGAAATTTTGAAAAAAAATTAAAAGAATGAGAGAGAGATCAAAAGACGAACTTGAAATTTTCAGAACATGAATAAACTACAAGCTTTTTCTAATATATTTAATCAATTATGAAATTTGAATATTCTAGTCTAATGTATGAATATTGTTAATATGAATTTTGTTTTATAAATTTTAGAATCAAAATAAAATTTTTTTATTATCAAAATTCAAATGAACCTTATGAGTTTCAGTAATAAATAAATTTAACATATATACAAATCATGAGCAATAACAGTGCAAGCAATTCGAATACTAGTTTGTATAACATTTGCAGTCTGGAACATTGTTACACTAATTTGTTTGCTTTAGTAAGTATTGAATTTTCGAACCTTTAATTCCAGGAAATTAAAAATTAAAAAAATTAGGACATCATTTTCTGTTATGTTTTTATGTCCAAATATTTTTCTATAATTCTTTCGATTTTATATATTAAAAAATACTTGTTTCCTTTAGAATTTACAGTAAATTATATTTTTGATTTATTAAAAAAAAGCTATTTTTGTTAAGTTTTGTTTTTTTTTAACAATTGAAGAAATTAATAAAATTCAACTTTTTTAAAAATTGATTCATAATTTAAGTTTGTATTCATTATCTATCAAAAATAATCCTAAATAAATTCCTTTCAAAATGACTAACTTTCAAAAATTTAAATAAGGATTTTCAGTAAAATTCAGCTGTATTTTTATCTAATTATGAATTTTTGTTTATTTCAAAATTGAATTCAGAATTTAATTATTTGTTTCATAGCTTGATTTTAAAATCATTTATTGAGATTCTGCTGTTGAAGTATTTGCTTTTGAAAATGTTCAATTTACAGTTTGCATTTAAACTGGGGCATAATTTTTTTTTGATACTTTAAACAATTCAAGTCCTTAGTTCTGTGCCTCAAAACTTCTACTTTAAAGAAATTTAGCATCTTTAAAAGATGAAATAATTTTAGTTTGATTAATAGAATATCGGTTTTCGAAATAAACATTTTGTTTTTTGCCTGACTTATATTTAATTATTTTATTTAATTTTTTAAAATAAATCAAGTTATTTATTGTATACAATTTGGTTAAAAGATCAAGTTTTATTTTATTTAAAGGTTATTTTTGATTCATCAATTTTTTTTTACTAATTTATCTAAAAGAAGAGGATATATTTAAATAAATTATTAAGATATTTAAAATATATTATTATTTACTAAAAATCAAATTAAAATTTCAATTGCTTAAAAAAGAAAGGAACATCTTAGGCTTAAAAGATAGATAGTGCTTGTTTTTCACAATTTTATTTGCTCTTGAAATTAGACAATCTTCAAGTTTTGGATTTTAAAATCTGTCTTCATTTGATTCTTTTCTGATAGAAACAAGTTTTTGGACTCTTTTTTTAAAATAGACAAAGCCATCACATACTCTAAAAAGGTATAATAAGTGAATCATAAAGAAGTTTAAATAGTTGTATACCACTTGTCACAAGTCACTTTGTTCTAAAGAATATTAAAGAATTTCCAGCATGTATCAATTTGTATAAGAGACTGATTAACACTTCACTTATTTAAAATCAATATTGAAAAAAAAAAAATTATTATTATTATTATTCAGAAAACACCTCATGTGCGATGTTAAAAAAAAAGTAAAATAAAAATAAAAAATTAAAAATAGTAAAATAAAATCTATTTTAAAATGATTTGAGTAGTAGTTCTAGGATTTTTCTGTTTTTCTCATTCGATTCTCTAAAAAGATACCTAATTGACTCCATCGTTTCATCTTTGTTTTTTTCTTTATTAAGCTTGTTTTCAAGCTTTATCCTATTTCTTGCTTTGGCTGCCATATTTTCTATATTGTCTTTTTCTTCTAGGATGATTTTCATTTCATTTATCACGGATTTTTTGCTAGTTCTATTTTCTTTATCTCTTGTTTCATTTAGAATATTGTTCACTAGTGTTTTTGTAAATTTGTTGTTTTTGTAAAAAAATTATATTAGAAATATGCCCAGTCAACGCCTAATTGAAGGTTTTTAAAAGAGCTTTAATATTTCTTATTCATTTTTATCTTAGATTTATCTAAGAGATTATTTCAAAAAAAATATTTTAGTAAAGAAATTTGAATAAAATTTAAAAATTTATTTTGATTTATTTTCTGCCTTGCAAACCAAATTAAGCATTATAGTGTTTTGTTACACTAGATTTAAAAAAAATTACTTTATTTTTAATTATAAAGAATTAAACTAAATTTCAAACAAAATAGACAAATTCTAAAGTGTTTTCTCTATATTTTGATTTTTAAATTTAAATTGCAATTAAAAATTAAAATATTTTCAAATCCAAACTATTCAAAAAATATTTTCTGATTTAGTAAATAGTTTAATTTTTTTTAACATTAAATCAAACAAGTTTATCTAAACTTGTTCAGTTGAAGAATTAAAATTTGCTTTAATTGATTGTTTTATTGCAAGTTTTGTCTAAAAAAAAAAACAAAGGAAAAAATAGATTCCTGATAATTTAGTTATGTATCATCAACAAGCAAAATGGCGGAGTTAATTAGAGCAAAATATTACACAAATGAAATTTTTTTATTTACAAAATAAAGGAGTTCTTATTAACTTTAAAAATTAACTTGTGATAAATCGGCGATTTATGCTTTGAAATATGATTCACTATGTAATTAGATGTGCGTGTTTTTGTGGCTTTTTAATTTTTATATCTTAAATGTTTTAGCTTAGATTGACAACACAAGCCAAAAAAAGTCGACTTGAAAGAATTCATATATCATTTTTTTTTTTATAAATTTTGACCTATGAGGTCTATAAAAGTTTTTTTTATCAATAATAATGATAATAATAATACAATCAATTATTGAATAATTAATCATTTCGCTTTTATTGATTAAAGCACTTTTAATTTTATTATTATTCAAACAAACTATCTCGGCAGTGTGATCTTGGAACTAGAAATAAAAACATAATTTCCAAAATTTACTATGCCCTGAACCCTGTAATCAAATACTAATTCCTTAAATAATGGATTAAAGAAATAGAGCGCTTTTTATTCAAAATTCTTTAAAGATTATTTAGAGATAATTAGTACATAATCCTGTAAAAAAACTTTCATAAAAATCTTTAAAGATCCGCTAAAATTTCTTCAAAATTGTGTTAACTGGGTATAATATATAAAATTGATAATTGAATAAACTTATTGATTTAATAGTTATTTGAAATTATTTAACAACAAGGTATTTAAGTTAAATACATCAAATTTGGAACTAAATCTAAAAAAATTAAATTTAATAAAAATAATTTCAATTTGATGTATTAATTGTAATCTAAAAGAATTTGAAAAAAAAAATTTCTTTAATTAAATAGAACTTTTGAAAATAGTTGTAAATTTGAATTATATATCGGAATAAAGTTAAATTAACTGTTACTAAAAAAATTAAAATTATAATAATGAACAAGAATAATTGAACCTATTCTATCCTAGTGGATAATGAGGAGGCGCTCATCTCTTTTTCAAGTACCTTTTTTAGCAACAACAACAAAAAAAAACTAAAATGTCAACTATAAATTAGACGAATTACTCTTCAATAATGTTCTCAATTATTCAGTTATTTAATCTCGAAAAATTGGAATCTTTTTTGGCCTATTTTAAATTAAATATAAGTAACCTGTAAGCTTCTATATCAACATTCCTTTTTATCTTTTAGCTATCTTATTTTATTTCATTTTATTTTATTGTATTTTTTTCTTATTTAACTCGTCATATAATTTAGGGTAAATGTTTTTCTGTCAAATTAAAAAAATTATTCTGTTCAATTTTATTTGATCATTAGTCAAATTTTATGTTTTTTTGTCAAATTTTTCAAAGAAATGTCAAATTAAACAGTATCAAATTTATTTAAAAAAAGTCAAATATTCAGCAAAAAAAAGAAAAAAAGTAAAAAAGGTTACAGTTCCAATGGTTTAGCC
>PJRA01000114.1:217085-232198 GCA_016987375.1 Brachionus koreanus | reverse complement strand
AGAAAAAAAAATTTCAAATTAGTGCTTTTATTTTTTTTCTTTTGCACTCTAATAATTGTAAAATTCAATTTTTAAAAAAATTTAGATAAATAAAATAATTAATTTCTAAACTTTTGCAACATACTGTATAAGTAAATCTGACGTACTATCTCCTAAGTTTGAGCGCTTAAACCAACTTTTGACTCAGGATGTTCGGTCTGAAATCAAGATCATCGATGTTTGGTAAAATATTCATTTTTTTTTAAAGAAGATTTATTTATTTGTTTTCTGTACCGAGCTAATGATTATTTGACACCTTTAAGAAAACTTTGACATTAATTTAATTAATTTGATATTTGGTATTTGACAATTAAAAATTTGACGCTTTCTCATGCGGCCTTTAATTTTTACATGATTCAAATGTTTTTTCTTGTTAATGACTTTTTACCATTTAACCATATAATGTGATAAATAATTATTTAAAAAGACAACAAATAAATTTTTTTAATATATATAATTTAGACCGATATAACAGGCATTAAATGGCTGAGACTACGGGCTAAAGAAAAATCCCAAAATTCAGACAAACCATCGTTCGTGAGCAAGAATAGGAGCAAGCGAAAAAAATCCGAGGAAGATGAGAACGATGACGATGAAGAAGAAGACGAGTCGAACGAGGAGGCTGACACGGAGAGTGACGGTGGATCGGACAAAAAATTGACGTCCAACCTTCTAAAAACAAGCAGTGTAAACGATCCGGTTTTGAGCACCCATGCCAAGTGTCTCAACGAGGATATTTTGAGCTCCTGGAAGCGAGCTGACTTGCCCGCCAGCAAAAATCTCAACTCGTCCGCTATTGCCGACGAAAATTTCGAAGAAACGTTCATAGCCGAAAGCACATTTAAAAAAGAGCTTTGGATTTTTTGGTTCGAAAAAGAAGAGCCGAGCAATCTGCGCTCAATTATCTCAAACGAACTAGTCGTCGATAATTCCAATCAAAACGCACACAACAACTCGAACAACAATCAATCGATCAACGACGAAAATATTCTTTCACATGCGAACAGTTCTTTGGTCTCGCTGCCCTACGAATGCAGGTCCATGCTGTTCAAGGCCTTGCACAACCTGATCGAAAAATCTCTGCTCGAAAGAGGCTATGCCAGACTAGGCAGATGGTTCGTAATGCCATACAACTTGAATTCAATTAATTTTTCAATATGCAATCAAAATGTAAATAGCTCATCCATGTTCTTGAACAAGGACTCGACAAAAACCAAGCCCAAACTCGAAATAAACAGTCAAATAGACGACACAAATCATGTAAGCTATTCGTTCAATTTTTTCCTACACGGAACTAGTCGCGTATGCACCAGTGTAGACATTAAAATGCACAAACCGATCCGATACCTGAATCAATCCGATCTAGTCGAGCTTAAATCAAGTTTAAAAAATTTTATTCAAAATAAACAAAAATCTAAAAAAATAAAAAAAAAATCATTTCTCAAACAAAACGTTATATTGGCGCCGTACGGCATAGCCGCTCGCCTAATCGGCTACTTGTCCAACGAGGCATTGGAGTCAAAATTGACGTGCAGCGAATGGCGTCAATTTTATCCATTGAATTTGATTACTGGTCTTCCGAACGTGTTCGTAGTCGGCCTGGACAACAATCGAGTAAAACTATTCTATCCCAATTGTTTTATTTATGCTGTTATGGACTCGGATTCGGACAAATCGGACGACGACGATCAAAATTTCAACACACTAGTCGATTCTTGTTCGGAGTCGGCGAGCGACAACGACTCTCTGCTGAACAGCATTGACTCGACGTCGGACGAAGAAGAAAAGCGCCAGAAGAGCGCTCACAAGCCGGTTAAGGAAATGGACAGCCTTGACCAGACCATAGACTCGGTGGCGCGCAATTTCGGCGCCGAAAAGGACTCGCCGCTGCCGCCACCGCCCAACAAGTCAGTCTTGTCCATTTCGCTCACGTCGCCCATGTCCGTGAACGCCGTCTCGTCGCCCACTTCGGCCCAATCGCCCATCCACTCGCCTAGTCTTCAGCGACGCGGCTCGCCCGGCAAAACCGGCCTCAAGCGCCAAAAATCGCTGCTCAATCGCTCAAACTCGGCTCAAATAGAGCCTCTCGCTCCGCCTGCTCAAAAATCGATCAAAAAACGAAAAAAAAATTTCGACTCGTCTTCGTCGGACTTGTCGCTTAATAACAGTGGCTTAAACGTGGCACCAAGTCCAAATAAAAAAATGCTAGTTCAATCGAAAAAAAAGTTCTCGTCGGACTCGGACGACGACTCGGTCGTTGCGTGTCATTCGTTAGTCGATCAAATTCACAAATCAAAATCTGACCAAGACTGTTGTTTGTTAAAATACAATTCAAATAAGCTTCTTAGAAATCAAATTCGTCTCAAGCACAAAAAATACGATCTGTTGTCCGAGAATTTGTCTTTGGCGTTCGATGTACTTGACAAGGCATCGATACAGTCGTGTACTAATCACAAATGTGGTCGTTTGGAGAATTTTAGATGCGCTCAGTGTTCGTTGAGCGGGAGTCAGGCCACTTCAAAATGCTCGTGTTGCTGTGAGCCTGTTACGAACGGATCAGCCAAAAGCGAACCGTTTACCGATCAACTGAACATTTCGGCGACCAAATGCGTGCCCTTTCACAAACGCAAATGCTATTTTGGCCACAAAAAGTTGCTCCGAACCGATTCGTTTAAAAGCTATAGGAAATTTCTCAACTCGTTTCGAATGACCGAGAACAACACCCGGCTTAGAAAAAAAGTTCAATTCAAAAATTCGAATGCCAATGAGCTTAAAGTGTTGCGCATACGAAACGAGCTGGACGATGACGATGAATATTTCGACTCGGACAATGACCAGTCTGGCTATTCAAGTGACAGCTGCAAAACCGATCCGGACATGTTCAATTATCAGTATTTCGAGAAAGACCAGGAGGACGACGACGAAGAAGAAGAAGAAGAAGAGAAAGCGAACTCGACGGAACAAAGCGATTCGAATACTGAGACCGAGTCCGATTCGGACTCAAGCTCGAGCGAAGAGCCTGAGACGCCCGTCAAACTAACAAAAATCAAATATCGCAAGCAATATTTGCAAAATGTTACAAACAAAAATCAAGCAGTCGAGCTTAAAGTGCCGGGCAGTACACGTCGCCCAGACGAGTCCGAGGACGAGCCCTGTTTTGACACGTTTTACACAAAATGTGAAATTTTGTACGAAGAAGAGCCAGAGGTGAATCTAATGGGCAAAACAAGCCAAATGACACCGCCAAAAAGTGTCGAATCATCGCAACAAAACTCCCACCATCATCTGAATCCGGCGAATGTGCCGCCCGCTTCTTACGACGACTTGAACAACATATTCGAAGACGAATCTTCCGCAGACGAACAGCAAACTAGCCAACATCCCATTGTTCAACAACACGTTCAATTAATCAATCCGATTCAGACCGGTTTGTCTGTTGTGATGACTCCGCCATCACACGAAAACATTCAAAAGTCAAATCAAACGTGCCAAGACGATCTGATGCTAAACGATCCGGACCTATTGCTTAAAAGACCTGTCATGCCCACCAGACAAATAGTCTACAACGATTTGAACAAATTGTTGCAAATTCAAAATTTTGGTTCCATGTTTGCTGAACAGAAATTTAGCTTGTCCAAATTTGGCCAGACTAACTCAATTGCAAGTGTGAACAAGTATGAGCCAGTGGCGCTAAAGCTCGATGGCCAAGAGGACACACGTGTGCCCAAGTGGAAACGAAGCGAACAAAAGCAAAAAAATGAAAAAAGTGTCAAAAATGAGCATTGTGCTGAACTAATTGAAATTGTCATACCGGACAAGTTAAAGTATGAGAACACAGTCAAAAATGCTAAGCTAGATGTGCCTATAAAACCATTGGAAAAATTTCTAAATCAAATGGACACAAACGACTATGTAAAGCTAAATTTAAATTTGAACAAATATTTGAACAGTTTGTGTCTAAATTTGAGTTTGTCTGACACACTACTAAATTTGTTTCGTGACATAAACTTTGACAGTTGTACACTGTGCGTATGCACCAACAATAACATTAAGGGCATTGATTTTAGCACGTATTTGTGCAACGATGTGTTTAATACAAGCGAAAATGGCTTGGTGGTCAACAACAATCAGGCCAACGTGGCCAGCTCGTCGTCGCACTCGAGCCATTTTGTCTCGTGCACGTGCGGCTTCAGCAGTGTGATCAATCGACAAATGTCGGCCAAGTCTAGCACAGCAGTTCGCCTCAATCGTCTAATACGTGTCATCGAAAAGCTCAAATTGGACTCTCAAGAACAAAATTTGACCATTCCTTACTACAACATAGTGGCTCTACTCAACAGACTTACCCAGCCCGAGTATCAAAGTCGACAATTGATGATCATCGATTCGACTAGTTTTAACGGCCTGTTTGCCGAGGACTATTGTGACATTTTGATGTTGAATCAACCTCATTATTTTTTGTGGTCTATTTTACAGGAAAATGCCAAATTTACTCTAAATTCAACGTTAATAACGAGAAAATTTTTGAACAATGTTCTATTGCGCGACAGTTACATATGGAAAAAAAGCATTGCACCATCTTGTTTAACTAGTGTTGAAATGGAGAAAAAAAATAGTCAAAATAAAAAAAACACAATTAATTCAACTGACGAAAATTTAGTGCTCAAAATGGAGCGTAAGTACGAAGATGCTGCTAGTTTGAATGTGATGGATTTGTTCGATTTGAAATATTCGCAGCCAATGCTATGCACATATGAACAGTATGAAATATTCTACATGAATAATCATGTGCATGATGCAAATGAGGATGATATTTTTCCGGCTAAGCTAAAACCTAAACTAAAATCCTATTTGAAGCATAATCTAGACTTGGCCAGTCTGAATCAATTCGACGACAACAATGTGTGTCGCAATGTGCTAAAGCGTTTGGACAAAAAATGCCAGCTAAAAGACTCGAAATTTTTGCTGCACAATTGGTTGTATTCGAAAAAAGAGATCAAATCAAATTTGGAAATGACTAAGAGTTTGAAGTTGATCCAGCCGTTGTTGGAGGAAACGGTGCAAAAAAAGCACACTACATCGCGCATGTGGGAGTCTTTTCAGGGTCCTTTGACATGGCAGCATTTTTGTCGACTGGCTTTGACTGGTGCGCAACAAAAACAAGTCCAAGCTCCGTCAAATTCGAGTGTACCCTCGTCTCTAAATCAAAATCAGCACAACAACTATGAGCCCGAGCCTATACCGGCATTGCTAGTCTCCTCACTAGACAAAGATTGGGTGACTATTTCGCCCTATGCAGTCAAATTTTGGGAAAAATTGAACCTTGAGCCGTATTCGAGACAAAAAAATATTGCATATATTGTCATGATGCCCGAAATCGATATCCTAAGTGAAAAAGACTCGCTTGTCGAGCACGAAACAACTAAACAATCGGTGAAAAGCTATTTCAAAGAATTGAATTCAATGTACGAGTTGTGTCGTCTTGGTTTGCACAGACCAGCGCTGAGAATAGCACCAGATCAAGGATTTGTTAGAGTAAGTTTTTTTTGTTTTTTTTTAAATTTTATTTTTGAAAAAACCTCTTAGTGTTCAATTCATTGGGTTAGATCCTCCTTCTTTATGAACTTTATTTATTGCTTTTAATAATAAAAACTGACTGACTCGTGGTCAAGCCACTGGTCAGCCAAAAAATGTAGTCTGGATGGGAGTATATGATTTTTCTTAACAGGAAAAACCTAACAATGACTTGCCAGTCTCCTCTAATATTAGACTGTAGCTTTTCAGCTAAGTCTATTAGATCCGAACTTGAAAAGGAGAGAAAAAAAAGAAAGAAAAGGGTCGGAGAGAGAGGGGTCTATTGAGACTGCACCAGGCCTAAGCCAATAAGCTTTCGATGATGTTGGGTGACCGGTGGCTTGACCACGAGTCAGTCACTGTCAGTCAGTCAATTTAAATCTAATTTCATAGTAAAATGACTAAAATATTTTTTCCAATTTTTATGATTTCAATGGCTAATAAATTTTTTTTCCTTTTAAAAATTTTTCTTTTAAAATTTGAATAAAAAAAAAGCTTGAAAAAAAAAGATTTATGTATTTATTTATACATAAACAATCAAACAAACAAAAAATTCAAAACGGCTCTTTAACAACTTTAATTTACTAATAGTTCTTTAAATTTTTTTTTACAAAACTTGAAGGCGAATTCAAGTTAATAATAGTGTCGAAAAATTTGATCAAAAAAATATTTTCACTATATTTTAGTTTTTTTGCATAAGCTTATTTTTCAGGAAAAAAAAAATTGTCAAATTTAACCTTTTATACTTGCAAAGTTTTTCTAAAAATTTTAATGCTAACAATGACCTTCTTCTAAAATCGAAGCGGATGCATATTTTTCTCCGCCAACCTCAATCGAAAAATTCAACGCGGAGTTTCCAATTCCCGCTTCTCTCTTTAGAAAAATTAGAGGCGGGTTAAGAAAAAATTGGACTAAGGATGGGTGTGCTAGGACTAGGTTCTTTTGGTCCAAAATAAGTCAAAGTGATCCAGATCGGGACTTGGTAATCGCTAATTTAATTAAGGCTAATATAACAGAGAAAGTCCCTATTTCTAAGCCGCCCCGTTTTTGCGGGACGTTTTTCCTTGTTAGGAGACCTGGCTCCAAAGTTAGGCCCATAGCAGATTTTTCGGCGCTCACAAAGGTTATTGAAATTTGCTTTAAAATCTCTGTACCAAGTGGTTCAGGAGCATCCTGGCCAATTGAACTGTGAATTATAAACAAATTTGATTTGAACAAGAGATATTTCGGCTTTGAGGGGCCTTGGTCAAAAAGTACAGTAGTAATGCTAAGTGCAAATCTTAGCTTTTTTTGCTGAAAAGGACAATGTTATGTTGAAACAAATTTGTTATTTAAATCTTTATTACCATGTTCTATGTATCAAACGATAGTTTTTTTTGTAATTCCAATCCAATTTCAAGAGTCCTATCGGGAACAAGCTCGATTTTTGATATGTTATATATTTTTTGATTAGGAATAAGGAAATTTTAGTCCGATCCTCAAAATCGATAGCCATTCGGAAATTTTAAAGAAATACTTATTTTTTGGTGTTTTTAGTAAATCAAAAATTACTCTAAAACAATAAGGGATAGATGAATACTTTTTTTTTTCATCTTTTAAAGGAGAAAATTTTGTACAGGATCAAAATTTATTTAGCCAAAATAAATCATTAAAACTTTCAAAATAATTAAAAAATCAAAAAGAGAGGTTTTGGGTATGTTGTCTTATAAGCTCAATAACTCAATAACAAAGAAGAACTCTTTAAATATAGTTTTGTTCAAAATCGTCTTAGCTATCGTTTGATATATAGAACATGGTAATAAAGATTTAAATAACAAATTTGTTTCAACATACCATTGTCTTTTGGCGTTTATTCTTTGCTTTAAAAATAAAAAAATTTTAAGTCATAACTTTGACTTAATTTTTTGTGACTTAGACTTTAAACTTTAAAACTTATAAACAAGTCTGTATTGGGCAACTTTTTTTTCAAAGAAATTTTGTCAGCCTAATACCTATAATTTGACTGTTAATTGTATTGGGTGTAATGTGCAGACTAATCGACCTCACCGTGTCTCAAAGACAAGTGCCAACATATTACAAATCGATTTTTCAAATAAAACACTCTTAATTAAACAATACTATAAAGAATTAAGATTAGACCTAGACAGTTATTAAATGATTGACTAATTTTTAGAGACTAAATCGAATTTTATATTTCAACTTACAAAAAAATCTTTAATTTAAAAATAAAAATTTTGTGCCCACCCGGTTTTTTTATCAGTTGACAACAATTTTGTTACCATTGTTGCCATGTCCCTCTATGGTACGAATTTGATAACAAGGCAAAACGTTATCAAAGAAAAAAATTTCTTATTTCAAATTAATTTTAAATCAATAAATTTATCTAATTTTATTTTCAATTTATTATAATCATATAGATAAAAATTAATTCAGATAAAATCTGCATATAAGTTTTTTTTTTCAAATTTTTAACTTACTTGGTAAAATTGTTTTATATATTGATAATATAAATGAAAGCATTATTGATGGGGAAGATTTTGATTTAAATACGATGTTCAATTTGATAACAAGACCAGAATAAATGGCCTAAATAAATGAGATTACAAGAAAAAGATCATGGTTCAAGTAAATCCAGCTAATGTAAATCCTGAGGAGAGTATAAGTCAAGTGAACATGGCTTAAAGGTCCATTTTGGGAAAAAAGCACAAAAAGTTGTATTATCTATATTTATCGTAAACCCTTGCGAGTTCGTGTTTGGGATAACTTTTGATTCTTAGATTTTAGTGCACGCATAAGCAACCATCCACCTCAAATTAAAATCAGCATAGGTTCAAAAAAGTTAAGTTTTCGAGTTATGGTGCGGTTTTAAAAAAATTTGAATCACAAAAATTAGCCAAAAAATTAGCTTTAGAAGCAATTGCCTCTAATTTAATTTAGAATTTTTATCCCATGCACGATCTCGCAAAATTTTAAGGGAGAAATTAAATTTTCCAAAAAAAATTTTGATTTAAATTGATTTAGAATAAAAAAAAAATTTCTTTGATAACATTTTTGTTATCAACTTATGAATAAACCCGGTAGACCGAAATATTTTTTAAAAAATTTAAAAATATTTTTAATCCGATTAAAAATCAAATTAAAAGTGTTTGTAAATTCTTAACAAAAAATTTTATTTGAAATTCTAATTTTTTTGAGAGAAAAAAATGAAATATAGGATTTTAAAGGACCTAGATTAAATAGAAATTGATTGCATAAATTCAAGCTGCGAAGCGTATTTATGGCAGCTTTAGAACTTAATTCTTGGTCGAGTCAACAATTAGCTAATTATTTGAAATTATTTTAGATTCAAAAATTCTTTCGTTATTCATAATACTTTTATTTTTTAACATATTTTTCAAAAATTAGAGGTCAAATAGTCGAATAATTGGTTTATGTAGAATTTTGACCATTACTTGAATTTCCACAATTAAAGTCTAATTTTTTTTTATACAATACAAAAAGATCAAGGTTAACAAAATTAAAATTTTTTACAAAAACTTTACAAATATTTAATTCTAGTTTTTTTTGTTCATAATAGGTATATTTAATTTTGAAAAAAAGTAAATAGGACCAGTTTCAGTTAATTTTTGAAAAATTTAATTTGCATGGAATGAAAAATCATTTTCAACCTGATCTTTTTTATTAAATTTATTTTAAACTGTCAAATAAAATTAAATATGAAAATAAAAAATTTTCTTATCACTTTATATAATATGTTTATTCTTGGTTGAGACCAGTGTTGACCACTCTTTCTGTTTAAGAGAAAACTTTATTGTCGATGCGATACTTTAAAATTTAATTTTTTTGAAAAAATGTGAATTGTGCTTAAACAAAATTATTTCAAATAATTGAAAAAAACTAAATAGCCAAAATATTCTATTAATTTATAAATTAAATAATTTAGAGATGACTCTTTATTGTTGCATCATTTAAGCCTTCCAAATAAGATATATTTTTGATATATAATATATTTTTTAAATAAATTTTTTTTTGATAATTGGTATAAAATTTTGAAGTTTCAAGCCAAATTTGATACATTTTCAAACTATTGAAAATTGAATTCAATTTAAGCTAAAGCCTTTTTATAAAGAGTTTAACGATAGCTTTTACTTTATTTTTTTTAATTTCATAAAGGTGCAAAACCAGTCCGATATTAAAGTAGACGAGTGGTTTACAAAAATTCAAGTCAACAAACAAACACGTCAATTGGGAAAAATGTTGAAGCAGTATGCCAAAACATTTCGCCTTTTGGCCAACAAGATAACAGAAGGAGCCAAGTCGACCATTTCAAACACAATACAAGGCTCATTTTTCCCGTCCGAAAGCCTTAACAATCAAGTTAAAAACACTACATCATTTCAAACAAAACAAAGCGGAATACCAGTGGTTAGTCAAATAAATCTTGATCGAAGCATCTACGAGGAATTGAAAATAACCAAACAAGACACTGTAACGGTGCCGTCGGTGCCCCAACAACCAACAGGCTCAACTTTGTCCAATTTGCTAAGTCAACCAATTGGCAATGAATTTGCCGATTTGAACAACCCGCTCACACTTGACTTTAACTCTACTAATTCCCAAGCTCAAATCCTCAATTTCAAAGAGGAAGTCAAAGAAACAACTTATGTCGACTCTCAGACCCAACAATACCAAAATCAGCAGCAAATATTGAACAGCATTTCATCTAGTTCGAATCTAACTTCAATAGCACAACTAACTCAAAACATGAAATCACCACCAAGTCTGTTTATTTACATCATAGACCCGTTCGACTTTAAGCTTTACAATCCATTAAACACAAACACGAAAACAACATTCAAAAACGAGCAAGATAGTGACATTGACGATGAATATCTGGACCCAAACGATGAATTGTTGACCGAGTTCGATCTTAGACGACTAAGACAATTTGGTATTCTCAAAGCATACCTTGAATTTTACAACAATTTGCCAGATTTGTTCAGATTTTCTACGCAATTTCAAATAGTTCCACTAAGCCTATGCGTCGATTTGCAATCCCAATCTACATCTATGTATATACAATCTCTTTTAATGAGCAAACAAATAGCGTTGTCGAACTATTCGTCGTATTATTCGGCAGGCTTCGGCACAGGCTGGTCGGACATGGACTCGGACTTCAGACAAAGCTTGCTAAAATCTCAAGCGTTTAACTCGTTTTGTCTAAGCAAGCGATATTTCATGTCGCCAGCGCACAGCATGTATTTGAATCTTCATCAGCGACAGGCCTATCCGAATAGGCCGAAAATTTTGACCAGTTTTGGACCAGCTGCTAGCGAAGAAAAATTTCTTCACGATACTCTACTAATGAACAGCGGACAAAGCTATAAATATTTTAGCGATTTGCAAAAAATTCAATTTTATTCACCTTTATTTGTTTTGGCGCCAAGCACAATAGCCAGCACAGCAGTTAGTCTTGCTGCATCGAATCTATTTTTCAAAAACACAACTAGCAATGTGCATCATAATTCAAATTACACTGGAGATGGAATTTCTCACATGCCCAATTTTGTTCATTTAAATTTTTCGAATAGCAATTATGGTTTTTTGAATGCGAATCACACGTACAATTACAATTTGGCCGATTTGATTAGTCAACAGCAACAACAGATAATGTCAGGATCGGCCTCCAATTTGAACTCATCGACCAACTCAAACTATTTGACTTGTCAATCGTATCATCAACAGTCCAATGTTCTCTATGTCGGCTATTGTTTGTCTGAGGATCAGCGTTTTTTGCTAGCCACATGCACTGATGAAAATGGCGAGTTAATCGAAAGCACAAGCATCAATATAGAAGTGGACGAGAGATTTAAGAGAAAAGAAAATCATTCGCGTCGTATCGGCTTGAGAAAGTTGTGGGAGTTTATAATTGCAGTTATATCTCAGACTAGCAAGCCGTGGCGACTTGTTGTCGGCCGATTGGGACGCTTGGGACATTCGGAACTGCGAGGTTGGGCCTGTTTGTTGAGCAAGAAAAATTTACAAAGAGTGTGCCATCAGCTGAAAGAAAATTGTGAAGCTTGCAACACATTTGGTAACTTGGAATCGCCGTTCATTCTCTCGGCTTGTTTGATTAGTATGGAAAAAAGCGATTTGATTTGTGTTTATCCAGAGTCTTGTTCCAAGGAGGATAAGATAGCCGCTGCGGCCCTGACCGGCCAACAGTCCCAGCTATCAAATCACATGACCCAAGCTCACGGAGTCAGTTGCACTCATATTTTGACATTTCCGGCCTCGGCGGTCATTCAAACTCAGTCAAGCTCAATTGGAGGTTCCAATATGAAAGACTTGGATCCCTTGGGCAAGTCGGCACTTGGCGCTATGCCCATGGAGGATGATATATTTGGCGATTTTTTTAACCTGGAAGAGGATGACCAGCTTTTGGTCGAGAATATGAATGACAAGGGTTTGAATGAAAGCGGAGCGGCTATGGACACCGAACAGGCAAATGTTAAAGAAAAATTTGAAAGCCTGCTCAATCAAGAAGAATTGGCTCATTTGGATCAGCAGCCTTTGGCCATTGGTTATTATGTAAGCACTGCTAAATGTGGTCCTTTGCCTAAATGGCTAAGAGGCGAACTGCCTTTTGATTACAATTTTCACACATTTAAAGTAAATTTTAAAAAAGTCTATTAAATTAAAAATTTTTTTTACTATTTTATTTTTAAGGCTACTTTGCATATTCATAATAGATATGCTCTTGAAAATGATGAGCTAAACATGAAGGCTGATAATTCCCATAAATTAGACTCGCCAATTACTTATGAAGCCTTAAGGTAAGTTAAATGATAACAAGATTATTATCAAAAAAGATAAAATTATCATTCTATAAAAAGAAAATTAAATTTTAAAAATAGAAAATATGATAGATATTTAGAATTAAATAGGAATTTTTGACTCTAAAATTTCATATAAACCAATATTAATTACTTAAAACCAGAGTTGTTCAAAAGTCATAAAGTTAAAGTCAAGTCAAAAGACTAAAAGAAAAATTTTAAAATATTAGTTTTAAACAGACTTGTGCAAAAGTAAAAAAAAAGTATTTTTAACCTCTTTTGAAAGTCAATTCAGAGACTTGATTTGAAATTTTTTTTTCGAAAAAAGTTAAGACAGAAAGTCAGACAGAAATTTGTCTTCCAAGTCAAAGACTTGACTTCTAAAAAATTTCAAGTTAAAAGTTAAAAGACTTTTAAAAGAAAAGTTTGTTGTTAAAAGAAGTCTCTGACTTGACTTTCAAAAGACTTTAAAAATACTTTTTTTTTTTACTTTTGCACAAGTCTGTTTAAAACTAATATTTTAAAATTCTTCTTATTCTAAACATATCATTCATCTTACTTATAACTAGTGTTGGTGTCCGTGCAAGCGGACAGTAAACGGGCTTAATTTTTTCAAAACTATGACCATATAAACAGACAGTTTTATACGGGCGGACTCTGGCCCGTTTATTTTAGCGGGTTAGTTTTTGTAACCGTCTAAAATCATACGGACAGTCAAAGTAACCGTCAAAATGTTTACAGGCGGGTTTAGGATTTATTTAAAAAAATTTTAATTTTCAATAATTTATTAAAGATTAATTTTTAAATTTCATACAAAAAAAGGACTTTTTTATAAGCTCTAAATAATCTAAACAATAAATAAAAAATTATTTTTAATCAATTCTAAATTTAAACGGTTGCTAAACCGGTCAGAGTCCGCCCGTATAATTTTTTATTAAAAAATAATATTTTTAAGATGCTAAAATAGAAAAAAGGCAAGATTTCATAGGCCAATACAATAAAAAAAATGATTTATATGTAAAATAAAATTTAGTAATTTTTTTATCAATCAATTTTTATTTAAAATTGGACAACTCTTTTAATTTTGATCAACTCAAGTTAAATTACATTACTTCAAAAATAGAATTTTTAAAATTTATTGAGGTTTATTTACTCTCTAAAACCTAATTTCATACCACTGATCTTAGCAAAAATTAAATCAAGAGAAACATCTGAAAAATGTATGAAATGATAATAAATGATAATTTTAGCAGCTGTATTCCAATATTATTTAAAATTAATTATTATAAATATTTTATGTTAATCTTTAAAGATATGTTCTGGAGAGATACAATGCCTTATCTTGGTTGAATTTAGATCCATTAATGCAAGACCGGAAATCATGCTTACCAATACATCATTCAATATTACTTCAAATGTATTATGCATTCAAGAATTATATATGAAATTGATAACAATATTAGATTATGAATCTATTTTAATTGTCTTTTTTAATTCCATACTCAAATCTGTAATGATTGTTTGTTGATGATAACCAAGAATGAGCACAAATTGGAAAAATCATGCAGCGCTTGTTGAAATTCCTGTTAAAATTTATCTTGATAATAATATTTTATTTCATTTTATTTTTTTTTCGTTAGTTTTTTTTAAACTTTGATATTTTTAGAATTTTTATTTTTGAACGAAAATTATTAAATCTTGTATACTGGTGTACAAAATGTGTATTTGTATTTAGATCATTAAAAAAAAAAGTTAAAAAAGCGCTAAATAAGCGAAACTGTAGTGTTTAGTCATAAATTTCATATTTTATTAAACAGAATATTTCCTTTAACATAAACTTAACACAATTTAAAAACGATTAATTTTTTTTTATATTAATTATATTAAAATAAAAATACTAGTTAAATCAATAAAGATTTTAAAATAAAAAAAAAATGATTTCATTTAAGATTTTTAAAATAACAACGTTAAGGGTATATTTATAGTAAGATAGCTTTAATTTTTTTCGCTAGTTAGAATAATTCAAAATGCTAGATTAAATAAAATTTGCTGGGTAAAATAAAATAGAAATTTTTCCAAATTTCAAATTAAAGCTAGTAGTCACGAAACATACTGAAAGTCTAAGATTGTTTGTTAACAATATCGCTAGCAAATCCAGGCGTAACTCCTCAATGGATTGTAACCCCTATCAAAAATTACCATATCAAAGAACGTACTGTACTTTCCTTTTTCACTTCTTACCTCATAATTTCAAAAGCAAATTACTCATAAATTTTTTTGATGTATTTCGAATAGCTAGAATTTAACTTATTAAACTAATTTCTAAAAAAATAAAAAGACAGACCTCTAAAAAATGAAGTCAAAAAAATAAAATGTCAGCTAAAATACAAAATGTCAGCAAAAAGTACAGTTGACACAAAAATGTTTGATAGCTGAAAAGTTGAAGTCTTTAGAAAAACAAAAAACTCGATTTATTAAGTAAGTAAATGATTATTTTATTTAATTAACCGGTGATGCATAAGTAAATGGATAAAAGTTAAGTTAACTTGCCCGATCATACAAATGATCAGGGGATCATATTTATTTATAAACTACTAAAAATTAGCTATAATATTGCAAAATAAAAATTTTAAAATGGAACTTTCTGTGTCTGAACGAGAGGCT
>PJRA01000114.1:129142-162198 GCA_016987375.1 Brachionus koreanus | reverse complement strand
CTTATCCATCTTGAAAAATTTTGGATAGTTACTTTTAAAGCTAGAATTTCGAAGATTTGTCTGTTCGACTTTCTTGTCATATGATGAGTAACAGCAAGTTCACTAAAAGAAGTCTTGGCCATAATATTATTACAGAATTTTTAAAAATTTAAAAACTATATTTTAAATAGAATATTTAAAAATTTGTAGCTTCACAATTTTCTCTAAAAATAATAGATTCAATAAATTCTTTAGGTTTCAGTTAATTGACAAATCTATTCCCTATTCTAAGACCAATACATTTCTGGGAATGTACTTTGATGAAATTCTTTGCTTTGATAAGCAAATAAAAGAAATAAAGGCTAAATGCATGAATAGACTCAATATTATAAAAATTTTGTCTTCAAAAGATTGGAGGCCTAGTCATAATATACTATCTAGTCTGTACAAGGCACTTATTGTCTCAATTCTAGACTATAATTTTCCGTGTCTTAACTCATTTTCAGAATCATGCTTACAAAAGTTACAAGTTGTTACAAATTTTCTTTCTAAACCTCCTCTGAATCATTATTCTATGAAGCAGAAAATAAACTAAATATTAGTAAAATTGATCATAGATTAAGCAATCGCTTAGAAAAATACTTATATATTTAATACTTCATATTTAATTATTCAGTTTCATTGACAAAAAGGCTTGTTTTGGAGTTCATCAACATAGAAACTTCAAATTTAGTCCAGCTTCCGAAGAAAAGAAACAATGAATACAATGATTTGTGACAACTGACGATTAATAATATTGCTACCGATAGCCAACAAGGTTAGAGACATAAGATGCAAAGATCAAATATTTGCTCTTATGGCTTGCGTTAGAAGAAAGCAAATTTAATTTAGCTTTTCTACGATAAATGTGAGTGTAAAAAAAGGGTTGGATGAAAAAACGGTTCTCTGAACTATGGCATTCAAAATATTTGATTATTATTCGACTTTATTTTTTTAAAAGAGAGATTTTTCTACGCTTTCCTTTGTATATATGTCAAAAAGTTCATTAAGATTTAAAAAAAAATTCAAAAAATGTGATTTTCAAATTTGATCTTCCTTATTTTGAAAATAGAATCGAATAAAAAAAAACAGCTAAATTTAGATTTATTAAATAATTAATTCATTTTAAAAAAAAATGCTTAAAAAATTGGGTTATAAGATTTAAAATTAATTTGGTAAATATTAAAATTGCTACTAGAAAAAAAAATGCATTTTAATTTATTTCATTATTCGGTTTATTATCATTTTGAGTTTGAATAAGTTTTTGCCATTGTTCTATATTTGAATTGCAACCATCTAGCATAGGCATTAATAACGGGTTACACAAACTGAGACTCTATTGGAAATTTTGATTTTTAAATTTTAAAGAAAATAATTATCTTTAATAATTACATGATACATTGGTACACAAACACTTTGTAAAAATTGAATTTGCATTTGTGGTAATTTATCAGACTTGCTTCGATTCATTGAATCCTTTTGGGATAGTTAATTTTTTCGTTTAAATTCACAAAAAGTTAACTTACAATTGGCTCTTGTTTGAATTTTTCTTTTTCCAAATCACCTTCACTAAAAAATTCACTCGAAACTAATTGTGATAACTAATATAAATCAACGATAGAAAATTAATCTCTACAAATAAATTGGTAACTTTACTCTGTAATGACACTGCCACGGCTTTGCACCACCGCTCAAGTCACAAGCAGTCATCAAAATATTTCTTTACAATATTTTTAAATATTTATATCAGTTTTTTAAAAAATAATAATTACAGTAATAATTCTTTATCAGAAGTGGTATCAAAGACAGCTTTTGTTGGCGATTGCGACTTTTCAATAAATTTATCAATATGTCTACATTAGAAACTTGTAATAAATTTTTTTTCTTTAACTGAAAAGTTTTACTTGAAATGCAAAGCTAAATCAGTGGCAAGAATAGCTTTTTCAATTAGATCTATTGCTGTGGAATGCTGCACTGATGTTAAATTAGTCAAAATATTATTAACCTAAAAAAAAATTTAATTAAAAACAAGACTTATTTTATTTTTTAATCATTCAAAATCTCACATTGTTATGTAATATAACTATGCATTGATTAAAATGGTGATGTTCCATTGTCGAAGTGGTATACAATTTAGCTAATGGACTCTGAATTCTTGAAATTTTTTTTTTAAAACTTATGCTTTTTTTACATTAATTTTTACTTTATCTGAAAATTATTTGTAGTTCCTCTATGATCTAAATCATGACAAATGCATGCTATTAAAAGAGACAAAATTTCAAGATCATTAAATACATTTTTAAATTGACCAGTCTTTAGAATAAAATAAAATTAAATTAGATTTAGAAAAAAAAAAATTTTACTGTGATAATTGTAAACATGGCCGACATGACATTAAATCCATGTCGCCAATTGTGATAGGCAACTGGGCGGTAGTTTTTTTTTACTGTCAAAAAAAATCTGCATAAAACATCGTAAGGTATGTTAAATTTTTCAACAAGCTCAAGTTCGCCAAACATTGAAATGCAAGCTTTTAGAGTTCCAATATCATCAAGAGTATTTTCGTCAAAGAAGAACGAATAAAGTCCAAGTTCATGTGCTTCTGGAATTTCTTCTTTCTTTTTTTGCAAATAAATTAAATTAAAAAAATTTTTTTTTAGACATATGGCATTAAATTACTGTTAGTCGGTCTACTTCGTCTTGATTAGACGAGACATGATAAGACAAAACATCCAATGCCACTTGCTGCATATTCATTGCTCTCACAACTTTTTCATACATCATTATATTTTGTATTCCTATGCCACAAAAAAGAGCAAACGCCTTTTAAATTTTTAATTTAAATTTAGGATTTTTTTTTATCTTTAAATTACTTCAGCGACATTAATGTCCGACTTTGAAAAATAATTAAGAGTTGAATTTTTTATCTTATTGCAAGCTAATATCAGTGCAACAACTTGATCTGAACAATTAGTAACTGGTATACACAAAAAGGATTGTGTGTTGGTCATCTCTGCAAACTAGAAACAATTTTTAATAGTCAAAATTTTGGGTGAATGAAAAAAATTTACATGACTGAATCTTATATCATCTTTTGCATTTTGAACATTCAATATCTAAATATAGAAGTTGAAAAAATAAAATAAGAAAACATGAGACCAAACCTCTCCAGAATGAGACACTGTATTTATAATAGACAATTCTGGCGAATCAATAGTGAAGTTAGGAACTTTAGATTTTACCAAAATTTCACGAGAAAAATTCTTATCTATTTTAAGATCATTGTAATTAAGTTCATAAACTCGATCAAAATATTTGTTAATATCCTTCAAATAATTTCTCAATTTATGTTTGTTTTTTTAATAAGAAAAAAATTGTGTTACCTGAAATGACGGACGACGCGGAAAAACTACCCCTGTGTTTGATTTGCCATTTACATTTGTGTTGAACAAGATAACCTGACAATTTTCGCATTCGAGCAAAAAAATGGAATTGAATAGAATCCTAGAAACCAGATGATCGACTGTTGATGCAGATTCGTCAAAAACAATTGTTGCTAGTTCCAGCAATACTTTATTTGTTTGAGCTTCTTTTTGAGATTGAGAATACAAATTCGAGTTTCTTATCGCAATTGATATAAAAGGCATAAATTTTGCAAATATCTTAAAAATAAAATTATATTATCGGAATCTTTAATTTAAAAATTTTAAATGCAAAAACTTTTTATTAAAAACATTACAAAAATAAAAAAAAAGCTAATATATTAATTATTACTAAAAAAAATTAAATAATAGGCTTCATGTGGAAAAATGTAAAGTTGTACATTTTGGTCGTAACAACTCAAAACATGAGTACAAAATTGAGTCATTTCCACTTAATAAATCAGTATGCGAAAGAGATCTCGGAATATATATCAAAAATGACCTTAAATGGGACACACAAGTAAACTATGTTACAGCTAAAGCTAATAGAATTTTGGGTATGTTGAAGAAATCGCTTAGATATCCCAATGTTAACAACATTAAACTTCTGTACACTTCAATGGTCAGACCTCACTTAGAATTCGCCATAACCTCTTGGTGCCCTTACCTAAAAAAAGATATCGATATGTTAGAAAAGGTGCAACGAAGAGCTACTAAGTTAGTTCCAAATTTAAAGAACCTGACTTACTCGAAACGCTTATCTAAATTCGGCCTGACAGACCTAACCTCGAGAAGATTGAGAGGAGATCTGATCCAAATGTTCAAGTTAATAAATAAAATTGAGGTAGTTGAGTTTAAAAAAGGGTTAACCTATGGTCATATTGGTCAAGTATACGATTTAAGAAGGCATTCAAAGTCTCTACGTCGTGAACAGATAAAAAACTGTTCATCGCGTTTCCATTTTTTCACAAATAGAGTTGTAAACATATGGAACGATTTGCCGGAAGAAATAGTTAGCGCAAAAACGTTGAATATTTTTAAGTCGAAACTAGATGGTTGGATTGTGAAAAATGAATCGACTGCTATAGCTCATTAGAGCTCCGCTCGGATACTTTTCCGAGTTGCAGTTCAACTTACTACTACTACTACTTCATGGAAAAGTTTTATTTTTATTTAATTCACTAAATTAGTTTTTTGGATAGAAGAAATAAAATTTTCTTGTTCTAAAGATATTTTTTTTGAAAATGATTTGATAACAATAGATCAACCTTATTCAATTTTCTAATTTGACAAAATAAATAAATAATTTAAACCAAGCATTAAATTTTTTATTTTCAATTCAAGCCATTATTACACTTTTTAAAAATAATAAAGAAATAAAAAATAAATTTTTTATCAAAAGCTCTTATTTTTTAAATTAATTTCAATTGGCAATTAGTTCATATTTATATTATGGCTATTAATCTTTTTGACAATAGAATCTTGGTGAAAAAAAATTCAACAAAATTTCTCATTACCTTTATAATTTTGTTTTTTTAAAAGTCAGAATATTTTTGATTTTAGCATCTTTGTAATTCTAAAAATTTATGTAATTATATATATATTCAAAATGATATGTCTAATTCTTTGTATATTTGATTCTAAAAAATTAAATAATATTATCAAATTTCATTTATCGAATGACCTTCATACATCACAATCGACGATATCTCGTGACTTTTATTTGATTTAAAAAAGCTGGTTGGTTACTTACAAAGTTAGTTACTATCAACTATAAAGAATTATTTGGAATAAAGAGTTAATAAAAAAATATAAACTTCCTTATGATTTGATAGATTTCGATATTCAATGACGCATTGAAATTTGTATGAAACTAATTAAAAAAACTTTTGATGAACAGTTTTCTTGACTGATCATTACTTATGATGAGAAGTGGATCTTTTTTACGAAATTATGATAAAATCAATGGTTCGACACAACTGAACCAATTCACTTAATCACAAAAAGAGGATGTTTTGATGATGAAAAGTGATATTAAATGTTTGGTTGAGTTTTCAAGAGGTAATATACTTAAGGCTGATTCCAGACGGTTTTGCTGTAAATGCACAACTTTATTCTGAAAAAAAAGGAAATTTTCTTTTTTTGGTCAACCTATAGGTAGGATTGTTTCTTCAAAATAATTCTCGACTCTCATACAGATTTTTTTATTAGAAGACGGCATTTTACTAATCAAAACCATGTTTAAAAGGGATGCCGTGAGTTTTTCGGCTCCAGTAAATAGTGCAATAGAACTACTTCCTGATAGATGGCTAAAACCATAATAGTGGTTTATATTTTGATTAGCTATCTATTGAAAGCAAAAAGAAAGCGCTAAATTATTTTATGCACCCAATTGAGATGATCTTGACATCTTATCAGAAAAAATCATAACGAATCAAACTGCTAAACTTTAAGGGAGCTTTAAGGAAAATTGATGGAGAAAAAAAAAGTTACAAAAGAGTTTGTTTTCAATTATTTAAAATTTTTTATTTTTTAATCTAAAAATAACGAATTTTTAAAAAAAAAAATGAGGAAATTGTGAACACTGAAAATTTAATGCTTTTTTTCTTTATTTATTAATAATTAATTGCTCATTTTAATTTGTAACTTTTCTTATTATATCGTCAGAATTGACGTTAAATTGAAATGAATAACAATAAAAAGACGATTTGTCATTTTTAATTCTAAATAGAATTAAATTTCAAAAATTTGATAAAAAATAAAAGAGCACATAAAATAGACTTCAAAATTTTTAAAAAATAAAGGGACTCGAAAAAAACTTGTTTTTTAAATTAATCACAGATTTCAATTTATCTATTAACTAAATCAAAATTACCTCTTCGTCTTCTTTGGTAAAACTGAATTCTTCACTGTTGTTATTTTCTTCCAGTTCAGATTCATCTCCAATTTTATTAATAGCCTCTGCTACAGCAATGCATTGTCCATTCTCATTCAAAATCGGAAGACATAAAATGCTTTTTGTTTTATATCCAGTTTTTTGATCAATAGTTGCATTAAATCTAGGATCATTGTATGCATCGGGGATATTTACTGACTCACCAGTTGAGGCCACATAACCCACAATTCCTTTACCATAAGGAATTTTGATTTGCTCGCCATCATCATCATCACCACATCCATCGTCCATACTATCAAATGCATAGTTTTTCACAAATTTGTTTAAGCTATGCGATTTAGCATCGAAAACCACACTGACCAATACTTTTCCGTTTGCTATTCCATTCATCTCTTCTTCAGATGTCTCACTTTCATTCTCATCGACGACCAAAAATAGTGAACATCTATCTGCATCTAGTAGAAGGCTAACTGTATTCAAAATTTTCTTACAAGTTGTTTTAAGGTCGAGGCTTTGGTATAAACATTTTACTAATGTGTACATTTTTTCATACAAACTAAGCTGCCTGAATTTGTCTCGGCTTACTTGCTTTTTGATGTTTTCATGCTCTAATTGGTCTGATTGATTTATGGGTGGCAAGTTTGGCTCACTAAATGATGGGTTTAATGATGTCGAATTAAGAAAAAGTGGAAGAGACTTGAGAGATGATGGATTTGAATTTGGTGAACTGTACTTTGCCAATTTTGAACTATTTGAATTCGGACTAGAAAGCGGCTCGGGAAAATTAATATCCTGAGTGCTATACTTTTTGTGGCATGTTGTGTTAAAATTTGCCAACAATAGACCTGATTTATCACTTAAAAGCGAAGTGCGTCGCCGCTGTATTTGAAGTTTTTTCAAGTAGTCATGCAAAAAATCTGGATTATTATCCAACCAAGTAGATACTTTGCTTGGATCCAAGCTTTGTGAGTCCATGTCGTCTATTCGATCCATATATTTGCTTTCATTATCTAAATCTTATATTTCCATTTTAATTAAAAAAAAAAAAACATTTAAATAATCATAGCCAAGTTTAAAATTAAAATTTGAAATTTTGTTCACTTAATAAGAAAAATCATAATAACATAATTAAAGCATAATTTTTTTTCGATACCAAAAATGCAGCTTACAATTAATGATATTAGAATCAATTCTTTTTATCTCATTATATTGCTTAGTATACAATAAAATTTGATCTAAATAGGCTTTTTTTTAAATTCAGTTGAAATAAAACAAATAATTTTTTTAAATTAATTGAACTTATTGTTAGCTAAAAAATAATTGCTTTATAGAAATTGAGTATAAAAAAATTTTGACTATGACTGAATAATGAAGGTCGGAAATCAAAATGGTTGAAATTAAATCTTTCCGAATTATTGTTTTCAATTCGACAAGATTATCAGTTGCTTTCTAGGTCAAATTTGGTAAAAAAATTTTTAAAAGCATTTTCAATTTTAATCCATAAAAAAAACATTTATTTAACTGTTATTTTTATAAAAATGTACAACTCAAAAATAATCAAAAGAGAAAAGCATTTGTTTTTCAAATTTTTTATTTATTCTCTTATTTTTTAACGAATCTTGGAATAATAATTTTTTCTCTTATTGAAAATAGAAAATATCTAATTAACTAATTTATTCTAAGCCTATGCAATATTTAATTTAGATAAATAAAAGTAGAATTTTCATTTGAATGTGATTAGTGTAAATATTACCAAATATTTTTTATCAAATAGATCAAAATGGCTCTATGATATTTAATAACTTATTTATTTATTATCGTTCAATTAAATTTTTAAAAAGCCTTCAAAGTTGGTTTATTTTAACACATTTAAATGCTCTTTATTCAAATATACAGAAAACTTGTCTTCTTTACTAAATGACATCTTTCATCAAATTGTGAAATTAAAGAAAAACTTAAGTACCTTCGTTGTTTATGCATTATTTGATTTTTTTTTCTTTTTAAATATTTCAAACAAGAAAACATAATAGCACCTAAAGAAAATTAAAAAAAAAGAAAAAAAAGACTGAATAGAAAATTAGGCAAAATTTTGGGGCTAAAGCTTTCAATTGAGCTGTTTTCGAATTGAAATGAGCTAGTCTAATGAGCCAACCTATTATAGATCAATTTTAGCTTACGGAAGTGAAGCAACAAGAGCTATCGAATTTTGCAATAGAAAATAATATACAGAGAACAAAGCAATTGTAAATTATTGAGCAAGAAAATATTGAATTTACATTCATTTTTTTAATATTCATTAATCATAAAATTCAATACTTTTCAACAAAAAAATTGTTTTCGAAATTTAATGTTTCATTTAAAATTCTTATACATTAAGTATTAATAATTAAAATTAAAATTAAACACTTTCTTTGGCGTTTCTAATTCATGATGTCACAAAATCTTTAATAATTTGATATTTTTTTTTTCACTTTAAAATATTTTTAATCGAAATAAAATTTTAAAATCACTGGCTCAATTAAATTTTATTAGTTAGTCTATCAATGTATTACTTAGCCACATGCTGATTATCAACAAAAAAATTTTTTTCCTCATTAATGCCATTTCTTAAAGAAAAAAAAACAAATTTGTTTTAAGCTTATGATGATGAAAATGATTATTAACTTTAAGAAATTATTAATTGCAGAAAACATTACTAAAAAAATTCAAAAAAAAAATTTTTTAAATATAATTTTATTTTTTATTTTGAAAAAAAAATTTCGGTCTTTATTATTTTCTCATTTTTTTAACTAAATTAAAAGTCATGTAGATTCATTTGTAATTATTTAATTTTAATATAAACCTTCAATTATTTTAAGCTTGCTTTTAATAATTATAACATTAAAATTTGCTAAAACTAATTGTTAAAATTCTTTGAAAAATGCATCCTTAATTAAAAAATCGATCATTAGTCAAAATAAACACATGATCAATAACCAAATATTTGAATTTACTGTTTTAACATCGAATTATTCTCAAACATATTCTCCAAATTTAAACACTTGTCAAAAATAGCTCCAAGCATTCAGCCTTTAAATTATATTTGATAATTAAACGTTGCATGATAGTTTCTTCTAAAAGTCAAGTCTTATATTATTTTCCAATATTATTTAAATTAAATCTGCATGCAAAATTTTTGAAATATAAATGTCATCACACATACATCTATCCTAGTATGACTCTTAACAATTTTTTTTCGACTTGCTTGTCAGCTTAACACTAAACTGAATTAAATTAATGGCGCTATTTAGCTTAACTGAGAATCTTTTTGTGCGCATTAAAAGCCAATATTCCACAAATGGGTATTTTTGAAACACTATCTGATGAAAATAATATTTTTATAAATATCATAAAAATTTTTGTTGTAAACAAATAATTGAATTAAAAATTTAATTCTTGATAATCTCAAATTCATGTTGATTAAGCTATATCCATGGCCTGATGAAGCAGATTTGTTTGCATAATACAGTAATAAAACACTTTAGAACAAAAGCTCATATGGCTGGAAAAGAACATATTAATTTTGTTGATTGATAGAATTAATTTTTGAATTCGTCTAATGGAAATGATTGATTTTTTGATAAATTAAATGATACTAAACAAAATAGTGGTTAAAAAAATTAAAAGTATTATGAAAATTTAGCCTTTCTTCGATGCTTAGTTCATTTAAATTATTCTAAATTTTTATTTGCCTTCCTGAAGCAATTTTCTTAGTAATCAACTAAAATCAATCTAAAATTTATTTCTAAAACCACCAAAAACTCTATAAGTTAAAAACATACCTTTTTAAAACGAACAATTCGAAGCATTTTTATATTTTATTGAAAATTTGAAATCATAAAATAAAATATTATGCTATTTTTTTAAAAGAAAAATCAAAATTTATCTTTAATATTACTCGAAAAAGATTAAAAATATATTTTTGTTTCCTTGGATACAAATCAATCCAGAAAAATTCAAAAAACTTTTTATTCAAATCGAATTTTATTTTCTGTTAACTTGTAAAATAATTTTAAATTTTCGACTTGTTTATGATGACTATGATACAAATTAGCTTGTTTTACGTAATAAAAAAAAATTAACTTTATTTTTCTAGGGATCAGTTAAAATTACGCAATTAGGCAAAAACTGAATATAAACAAAAGAATAGTAATATGATGAGAAAAAATTTTATTGCTTTATAAAAGTCTACAAAACGCTCGAGCATTTTAGATTGATGAAATTATCTAAATTAGCATTAATTAGATTCTAGGATCAACTTAATTAATAACAAGATATTAAATATTTCCAAATTCCATAAAAAAAAAATTATTATCATTATTATTAGTTGAGAATAAAATTTTTCTTATTGTATTCATCTAAAACCAACATTTTTCTTTAAGGAAATTTGAATGTAAATGACATTTTTATGATTTTAGAAATATTTTCCAAAAATTGTTCTTTTAAGAGCCATATAGTATTTTATAGTAGTAGAGACATGTTTATTTTTCAAGCTTTAAACATGAGATTTTGTTAGAATTTCAATCGATAATCAAATGTTTAATTTTTTTTAGATTATTGATTTTTAGAGTTTTAAAAACAATTTTGTTTTACAGAAAAAATAAAGAATGCTGTCATCTTTTTGAATGAAAAACATCAAATTTTTATATTATAAAAAATACATCAATGAATTAATTAATTTAACTCAAGCTTTAAAAAAAATCAGTTCTTTATATTTTTAAAGAAATTTAATCATTGTAAATCTCTGTTTAAAAGTGGATTTTTTAAAAATCTTCAAATCACTTACTGCTTGAAAAAAAAACTCAATTTATTCAATTTTAACTTAATTTTAAAATCATAATAATATTTGACTTATTTGATTCTTTTAGAAAATAAATTATTTTTCATTATATTTTTTTTCTTCAAAAATCTATGCAAGCAAGAACTATCCGATTTCTGTACTTAAGATTAGATTAATTAACAATTATTTCAAGTTTATTGATTGCATTGGAGCTTAGTTTCAGGATTTGAATCTAGTAGCAAAACTATTAGTTTGCCAACTGGTATCGATTTTTAATTGCATCGCTTAGCATTAATTCTAATTCAAAGCCTTGGAAAATAACAATAGACAAAGCTATCAATAAATTCTCTAAGTAGAAAAAAGTTTAATCAAGCTTTAAAAATCATTGTTCAGAAATTTGTCTTATTTATTTGAATAAATAAATTCATCAGTTTCTTATCAATTTATTACTCCTAGTTCTAATAGTGCTATTAAAATAAATAAATCCTTAAGCATTTAGAAAAAAATTAGCTATTTAAGGTTTAAAAAATGAAATTCTTTATTGATTAAATAAAATTTAAGAGAATTTTGATTTCTTTCTAGTTTTATTTTATTTTTTTTAAAGCCATTAAACACACTTGATAACTAAAAATGTGAGATCGAATAAATAAAAAATTAAAAAAATTAACTCTAATCGAGGATTTATTTTGAATATTTAAACCAAATCCTTTTCGTTCAGAGATCATTTTATTTTTGAGAAATTTCGTTAATATTAATTCTGGCTTGACTTGGTTGCGAAATTAAAATTTGAAAATTTAAAAATTTAACTGAATTTAAAAAAAATATTGCCATTTTTACAAAATTTTTATTAGGATGCACTCAAACATTTGATTTTTTATTTTGTATGCAACCTTCTCTTTCATTTTAGCATCGCCTAAAAGGGGTTCATTGAAATAAAAAATAATATCAATAAATAATTCGACTAAAAGTCAATATATTTTTCAAAACTTTTAATGCTATTATGAAAAATTTTAAATTAATAGAATAACTTAAAATAGACAAAAAAAAGACAAAATAACTAAATAAAAAGAGTTTTTTATGCTTAGTTTTTGATTGATTACTAATTTAAATGAATAAACCATAACCTCATCTTTTTGTTTAAAATAAATAAAATAATAATTGTTATTTTTTAGACAAGAAATAAAAAGATCAATAAAAAATAATTATTTTCTAATTTGTAAAACAATATTTAATCGTAAATTATTAACAAATTGACAAAGAGGAATTAATTTCATTATGGATTTTCTAATTAAATTGGGAGCATCAATAAAATAATATACTTCAGACTCACTAAATCTATATTTCGCATTATTCATTATTCAAAATGATTAAAAATATCATTATCTTAGTTATTTATCTCATTACACGCCTTAAAGGCGATATAAAACTATATTTTTCTCAAAGTTTAAATTTTAAAAAATTTATTTTTTAAAAATATTCTATTGAATTTAAAATTTTAAAAATAAATGCATTGAAATTAGCTTGTTTAATTTCTAAAAGCAAAATTAAATTTAATTCAAGAATTGCTTTCATTTTCTGTTTTATTTTTCATTATATTTATTTGATAATTCAGATTTGTAGCAAAATTAGGAATAGAATATTTATTTACTATCTGAATAATCAAATGCTTTTGGGATCAAAATTTCTTAATTTTTCAATTATTTTTTGGGACCGATATTAAAGAATTTTCTTTTTTTTTTATTAAGTGAATAGGTTTTTTTTTATTTAAAAAAAGGAGCAAAAAAAAACGGCCGTTTTCTAAATTGGAGAAACTTCAATTTATATTTAGGAATAAATTAGAAAACGGAATTAGGGAACGGTTCAAGTGTAAATATAAATTTTATAAGCATGTAGATATAAACTATTATTGTGAAGCAATCAATAATTTTTGGTTATGCAATAAATGAATGTATATATTAAAAGATAAAATGAAAAGAAGTTTCGCTGTACACACGCACTATTTCATGGTTGCGTATTATAAGGAGTCTTGTGATGCTGAAAATCACATCTTCCTTAAGTTATATATCAAAATTTCTTATAATTTTTTTATTAGTTTTATTCTATTAAGATTGAGGACAAGTTGTTATTAAAACTACATTCTCAGAGAGGGTCGTCATCTTCTCAAAAATTCTGACTATGTTAAAACTTTTTTAGACTTTAAAGATTGTATTTAAAATAATAAAATAATTTTATTGTATCTGACATGCATTTAAATTTTTTGCTTTTCATAAAATTATGAGAAGAAAAAAATGGCACGTATTTTTGAATTTTTAAAAGTTTATTTATGGCACTAATTTAATGTGAATTTTTCATTTATTTTATATATGCCTTTAGGGTTTAAATTAAATAATAATATTTAATATTACATTTATTATTATTATTGATATAATTATAATTATATAAAAATAACTGGAACAAGCTTATTGTACCCTAGCATAACGCCTCAACAATTAGCCAAAATAGATGCCATTTTTTTGAATTTTGCCTAGTAGTTCTCATAATTATAACTCACAATTTTTAAATTCAATAGTGTCGTAAAGTTACTATAGCAATCTCTATATATGAGTTTACGTTTGATGGAATAGCCCACTGTAGTTTATTATTATTATTAATATTTTAAACAAGTATTGCAATTGGTGTCGTAAACTGTCTTTGAAGGACTGTGTATTGAATTAAAACAAATATGAAGCATAGTTATTGACGGCTTTAGCTCTTGGTTAATAAAGCTGCTAGATTGAATTTTCTATAAATAATTTCATTTATCAATATCTTTTCTTTTTAACACAAGTGAAGACCACAGTCTTAAATTGTCTGTATAGTTTTGATCCTTTTTCAATTATCTATCAAATGGTATATAATAAGATATATAAGATGACAGAGGCAGTGCAAATATCTGATCAAAAAATTCAATCTCTTCTGAATCCAGGTGGTTTTTAGCACAAGCGTTAAACATTTGAAAAGTTTGTAAGTTTGAATATGAATATATAGATATGATAATATTTATTAAAAAGCTTGAAATTTACTTATTTAAATTTGATAATAATACAATAAATCAATATAATGATATTCTTTAAATAGGTTTTCTTGGTTGAAAATTCATTACTAATCTATCATTTTTATGCTTTGCAAAATTCAGTTTCAAATATGTGACCCCCTTGAATCTCCTTTTTAAAAATGATCACCATTGAAAGTGTTTAGTTGCCTAATTGTTTCTCATGAACAATGGTTTGGTCCACATGTGATATCTTATTTAAACAAAATAATTAATCTGTTAAGGTCCTAACTTCTTCAATAAAAACACCTTTGACTGAGGTACTTATTCTCAAGTAAATATGGCAAATTGGAAATTATTGGAAATTAGTTTCATAATGATCAAATAATGAAAACCAAGATTTTTTCAATTTTATCTTAAGAGCTTAGGTTAAAATAATATTAGTTGAAGCAATAAATAAATAACTAAACAAATCTTTTTTTTTGTCTAATTTAGATAAATAAATATTTAATGAAAAGGTGTATCTAAAATGACAATCATATTATGTCTTCATAATTTCTAAAAAAAGATAAAAAATATATAACCTTGAATTGAAAAACAATTTTGGACAAAATTTTTGCTAAGAAAAAAATCACCTTGTCTTTAATACTAAGAAGGTCATTCGAGTCAGACTAAATGCTAATATAAATACACTAATTATATTAAAAGCTAAATATACTCATATTTCAAACAATTTTTTATTCAAAATTGAAATATTTTGTTTTATCAAGCATTTTTTTATAATAAAAATTTATAATTTTCAACAAAAAATAATAATATTAATACCAAATTTTAGAGATTTACCTTTGATCATTTCAAAATTTAAATGTAAAAGAAGTATCAAGTGATGACTTCAGCAGACCTCGAATCGCCGCTAATGAGCGATCACTTTATAAATCGAAAATCAAAAACTCAACTAAAACTGGAACTTTATGTGAATTTAATCAAATTTTATTCTAAAAATGACATGCCTGATTTTATTCTGAGTTTAAATGATTTGGCAGGCTCATCGATTGGAAAAGGACACAAAAAAGATGACAATAGTTCATATCTTATTCTCTACGCCTACATTAAAAATTCTAAAAATCCAAATTTAAAAAGAAAACGAATAACTTATGACCTTGAATTTTCACAGTTTAGCACATACGAGGAAAATTTAGTTCATGTATCCAAATGGCATTCACAATTAGACAGAATTTTGAAGCAAAGACTTTTTCCAGACACTGATAACTTCAAACCATTCCTTGTCTTTGTCAACCCAAATTCTGGCTCTGGCAAAGCGAAAAACATCTATTTCGAAAGAGTTTGTCCAATTTTATCAGAAGCAAACATGTCTGATGTACTTGTTTTTACTCGTAAAAGAATTTAGCATTTTAATTTTCTTTTTTTTATTTTTTGTTCTTTAGAAAAGCAAAATTTTGCCAGAGAATATGTTAAAGAAGCTAAATTGGACGATTTTTCAGCCATCTTGGTAATCTCAGGTGATGGATTAATGCATGAGGTTATAAATGGTCTAATGGAAAGGAAAGATTGGCAAAGTGCAATAAAAATCCCTGTAGGACATATACCTGGTAAAAGGAATAACAAAAATTGTGTTAAACATCTTAAATTTTAATAAGGTGGATCAGCGAATGCTTTGTCATGCTGTGTGGCATATCTGTCCAAAGAAACGTTCAAAGGCTTGCCAATAGAATCGTTTGCAGCTCAGTCATGTTTCAATCTGACCAAGTCCTTGGCAACTCCCATTGACTTTGTTGCCTATCAGCTAAAAAATAATCGAATAATACATTCGTTTTTGTCTTTTGAATGGGCTATAATAGCTGACGTTGATTTGGAAAGCGAAAAATACCGATTTATGGGCGGAATGAGATTTGCCCTTGGTGCAGCAAAAAGAATTTTAAGTACAAAAAACTTTATTAAAAAAAATACTTTCAAGTTAAAATTTTAAATTTTAGATCTGAGGGTTTATCGAGGCCGATTCTCTTTTTTGCCTGCTGATGATTACAAAAATTATGTTCCTAAAGATTCATCAATAAAAATCAATCGGCAACATAGTTCAATTGACTTGAACGACATTCAAACAATAACTGATAATGATACAGAGGTGAAAGGATCCAATTTCAAATATTTAGCACCAATAGATCAGCCAGTTCCAAATGATTGGTTGACTATTGAAGAAGATTTCGTTCTTTTTTTAGTTTCATATTTGCCATTGATTAGTCCAGATTTTTTAGCTGCCCCAGAAGCAACATTTAATGATGGTCATATGCATGTTATCTTTATCAAGCAAGGAATAACAAAAACAGAATTATTAAAGCTTTTTACTATAACAGAAAATGGCGGTCATTTAAACAGTAGCGTAGTTGAATATGTAAAAGTGAAAGCATTTAGACTAGAACCATTGGGTTTAATAAGCAATGGTCAAGTGCAAGTTTCAAATAAAGGTGTAATGATGGTTGATGGCGAAAGTGTGCCTAGTGACATAATTCAAGCTGAGATTATACCTTCTTTGGGAAATATTTTAGCAAATTTAAAAGAATAATTTATTGTTTTTACTGTTTAATTTTTAATAATAATTTAATCGTAATAAATTTTTTAAATAAAATCGGCTCTCTTTAATCCGGACTTTATTTAAAATTTTTCTAAAACTAGCTCATTCCTAAAATTTAAAGTAAAGCAAAAAAACCGGAATAAAGAAAGCCGATTAAAAAAAAATTTTTCTAAAATTATTTCAAAAATAAAAATCAACATCCGTGCCCTAAAATTTTGCCATTTGTGATTTTGTCTGTCATTTTTATCTTCCATCCATGGCCAATTTTATACTTCGGATCAAAGTTATCTTTAAAAACTCTTTATGAAGATTAAATTAGAAAATAAACCAAAATCAAAAATGAATTTACTTTATTTTTGGAAAATTTGTGTTAAGGTGATGCAATATAATAGCTTTAAAAACAAATTTACGACCATGACCGAATCCGTCTATTCTTTCATCTGTACAATTCATGCTTTTTTTTTAAATAATGAATTTTTTATTAAAATTTTCAAAATAAAAAATTGCTTTTGGATACTTTTATAATTAGAAAAAAAAATATTTTAATTTTTAATTTATATTTTTTTGTTAAATAAAGTTATTAAAATCAAAATTTGGATTTTAAAAAAACTCGAACTCCATCGACAGGTCTAAGTGTAGTTCTTTCAACCACATTAAGAGATTGATTTGGATCTAGAATAAAATCAAAATGCTGAATAAACTTGGCTAAAACCAGTTTTCCCTCGAGCATAGCAAAATTTTGTCCGATACAATTTCTTGGTCCGAGTGAGAATGGAAAATATGTATAACTTGTTATTCTTAACAAGGAATTTTAAAAAATCTTAAATTTTCAATTTTAAATTATTAACTTATTTTCTTTAGAAAAAGGATGCTCATTTAAAAATCTTTCAGGAATAAATTTATCCGGCTGAGGAAAGTGTTTTTCACTACGAGCCATTACAAAAGGACTAACATAAAACCAAGTGTTGGCTGGAATTTTCTTCCCACAAATTTCTATATCTTCTGTTGTAATTCTTGAAAATGCTGCAACAGGGGGCCATTTTCTCAAGGCCTCTTTGAACACTGCGTTTGTGTAGACTAGTCTAGAAACATCTTCGTTTGAAATTTCTTTTTTTCCTCCTAGAACACTCTCAATTTCAATTTTAAGCCTTTGAAATTTTGTGAATTTTTATTATACTTGAAAAAATTAATATACTTGTTCAGCACTCGTTCATTTTGACCAAGTTCAAATATACAAAATGTTAGAGCATTTGCCGTAGTTTCTTGACCAGCTATGAAAAAAGTAACAAAATCATCAATTAACAATTCAAAGTCCAAATCATCGTTGCTTTCTAAGATAAATTATCTAATTACTTTATTTATAAATGTAAAATAAAATACTTGCGCGTGATAGAATATTTGAAAGAATTGTTTTTGACATGTAACTACTTTCTTCAAAATCTTTTATTATTTCAGTAAGTCTTTCGGCCGAAAATTTTCTCAAATTTCTAATTGACTGCCTTATGTCTTTAATTAAATTTCTTTTTTCTGGTCTCATCTAAATAAGCTTGAAAATTTTGCTACCAAATTTCCAAATCAAAGTTTACTTCAATGAGAGGATCAGTCATTTTCAAAGTAAGACCGTGTAGTCCTTTTCCAATAAAGCCATTAAGTTTTGATTCTTGTTTGTTTATTGAATCAAGGTCTAGATCAAAAGCTATCTAATTTATATTAGATAAAAAAAATTGTTTTAAAAACAAACAAGTTTACTTTGGCTATGGCATCAAGAGCCATGCGATTAAATTCGTCAAATATACAAATAGATCCTTTTAAGTCTGCAGCTTTATTGAGTTTTTCAATGAGAATGTTTCCTTTCGAGTTAAAATGATCAATGCTTTCCGAAACAACACTTTGAAAAAAATAAAAATATAATTTTCCAAATTATTTATTTCAATAGTAAGAAAACACACTTTTTTTTGAATCCATGATTAAAAAGAGCTCTTCTTTTTCTCCATTTTTCTTTATCTATTTCGGTAACCAAGCCTCTTCCCAAAAACCGCTCACCGAATGGATATCCAACTATTTTGTAAATTTCAGGTTTTTTAGGAAAATCTTTTTCAACCAAAATTTTCTTTTTTAAATATTCTAAATTAAAATCAGATTTGACTTATTAAATAAAAACCTTGATAGCATCTTCTTCACTTGTAACACAAATCATTTGATTTATAAATTGGTAAACATATACAGAACCGAATCTTCTTGACCATTTTAGCTGTAAATTTTCGATGAAGTTATTTTCTGATAAAAATTTATTTACAGTAAAATATTGACCAAAAAAAAAGTCCACAATGCTTTAAATTCAAGATTTTGAAATGTTTGATTTAATGAATCACAACTACTTATTTGTCTTGGGACTTGGAAGATGATTGTATTTTTTTCGCAGTAAGTGAAATTTTAGAACAATCCAAAGTGAAAAAACAAGCAGCAATAATAAAAAATAATCGAAATAAATAAAGCCTGTCATATTTTGAAAAATTTACAATGCTGAGCTAAAATTTAAACTAAAATGATCTGAATTTTTTTAAAAATAGCTCAACTATGCAAACTAGTAAAATCAAAAGCTGATCTTTTAGTTTAATTTCTTCTAAATCTTGTGCAAAATGACAAAATAATACTAACAATTTTAAATTTCGTAAAATTTGGGTCTAATAAACCTGAACATTAACGATAATGAAATTTTGATATCTTTTTTAAATTTCACTATCAATTAATAAATTAAATAGTTCTTGAAATAAACGGGACCAAAACAAATATAATGTGTAAAAGCTAAATGTTCTAAAGCTTTTTTTTACCAGCTACAAGCAATAAAACAAAACCTAAGCTATACTAATAGTGAAAGCAACACTAATGTATGGTAGTGAATGCTGGGGGATTTCTGAAGCTGACAGAAAAATTATTTATACATTCCACACTTGGAGCTTAAGAAGAATTCTAAAAATACACTGGCCTAATACAATAAGGAATGACTAACAATTCAAAAGAACAAATTCGAAATCAATGTGCATAAAGAACAAAAGATTGAAGGAAGAAGGAAGACCAGCAATGACTGAAAAGCAACAATCATGAAAAAACTCATCGAAATGGGTATCACCAGGGGTTGAAGCAATAATAAAGGCAAAAGATCAACTTGAGTTGAAATCAAAAGTAATGATCCAATGCTTCACAAGAAGCGTAAATGGAAAAAAAAACTAGTTAATTTACCTTTTTTGATATTAAAATTTAATATTAGATAAAAAAATTGAAAATTAAATGTAATCAGACTTGTACATAAGTCAGGAAAAAAGGTCTCAACAAGTCATTAAAAAGTCAAGACTTTGACTTTTTGGAAAAATTTAAAAAGTACAAGTCTTAACTTTGACTAATGATTGATTTCTAAAGAATTTTCATAATATTTATGGAATATTATCTTTATTTAAATAAAAAATTATTCAAAAAAGAATAAAAAAAAATAAAATAGTATTTTGAAATTTTTTTATTAAATAAAGATAATAATTCTTAAGTTTAAAATGCAAAATTCCAATTTCATTAATTTAAAGATGTAAGCCATACAAATAAAATTGTTTAAAAATCAAAACGAAAATAATTTGTTATTATAAACACTTATTTATTAGAATCGTTAATAAATTTTTTTAAAAGGTTTTGAATGATTGTGTAAGTTCAGTTCTGGCCAACATGGACTATTCACTTATTATATAAGTTAAATAAATTGAATTAAAGAATCTTTTTTTTAATAATAAATTTCATTAAAAAAATAAGTAATAACTTAAGTAATAAAGTTAAGACTTGTACTTTTTAAATTTTATCCAAGTCAAAGTCATGACTTTTACTTGATTTGTGACTTTTAAAAAACTCTGAATGCAATAAAGAAATTAAATGGCCTACCAAGACAAACATTAAACAAAATTTCTAAATTAATTCGACTTCATTTTTTTCTTTGCCAATTTTTAAATTCCAAGTTTTAAGTCTAAGTCAAATTAGTGACTTACACAAAATTTTCATCAATAGCTGCTTCATCAAGACAAGTTGAAAAGCTTTTTTTCTAAATCTGGTTACATTAACAGACAACATGAGTGAAAATTAACAACCAAAAAATCTATTTTATTGGTATCTAATATTGATTTATTTGATCAATAGAGAAATGAAAAACATTAATACAAGATCAATTTTATTAATGTTTTAAATTTTGTCTTTTTGGTGCATAAAAAAATGAATTTAATTATTTTAATTTTTTTTTAATAAAATAAAATTAAGGTTCTACCGAGATTTGAACTCGGATCGCTGGATTCAAAGTCCAGAGTGCTAACCGTTACACCATAGAACCATATATTAAAATTGATCAAAAAAAAAGGAAAAAAATTTTAAATTTTAAATTTTTTCAAGGCGTGTAGTAGGAACGCAATTAAAATAATCAGATCAAATTTGAAAATCTAATTTTAATGTCATTTTTCAACAAGCAATTTTGACAACACCCGTCTATTATGAATTCATTAATAAGACTCATGGCTCTTTTTTTAATTTATTATATAAAAATTAGGAATCTAAACTTTTCTTGAATAAAGATTGCTTGCAAAATTTAACATCTTTCTAAAAGCATTTACTTGCTTCGTAAATAAATAGAAAACTCTGTTTTATTATTTTCAAAACGCATACTTTTATAATTTTAAATAAAGCTTTTTTCCATTCTACAAGATTTTTATTTGTTTCTAAAGAAATGAAAAAGAGTTTGTTAACAAAAATCCCGCAATTTATTTTCCAAAATTCGACAAGAGGTCTGTTCGGAAGTAAAATTGAAAAAGCTACCAGTGCTCATTCAGTTCTATTAGCTGAACAACAAGTTCTATATGAACTTGAAAGTAAATTCTTAATTTAAAAAAAAAACAAATTCTACTTTTTACCTAGTTCATCGTGTGAAACCTGCCTGTACAGATGAATTTGAAAAAATCTGGTAAAAAATTCAATTAAAATAATCAATAAAATAAATTTGGTCATTTTTTTCAGTGCCGATAGAGTGCCACTGGTTACTGAAAAGAATAAAGATTTAGTTAAACTAGCTGGATGCTGGCGGTCAGAAATAGGAGAGTTAGATCAATATGGTAAAATTAAAGAAATATTGGAATATTTTTAATCTTGGTTTTCCTAAATAAAGTTCACTTATGGAGATACAAAAATTATGATGATTATTCTGATTCATTTGAACGTTTAAGAAACGACGAGGCTAATTTGAACATCAAGAAAAATTTATCAAAATTGATCAGACAGAGAGAGACTCAGGTTTGTCTTTCTTTTACCTATTGGGGAGAACCTCAGTCAAGAAATGAATCTCATATTTATGAGATGAGAAGTTATTCACTAAAACCTGGGAGTTTAATTGAATGGGGAAATTACTGGTAAACAGGGAAATTTTGACTAAAAAAATATTAAAAAAAATTTTCTTCAGGAGTAAAGGCATTAAAAATCGCTTGGAATTTAGATGTGCTGGTATGTTTACTCAAGTAGGGCCAATTTATCATGTTCATCACATTTGGGCCTACAAAAACTTGGCAAGTCGAAAAGAATCAAGAGAAAAAATGTGGAACAAGCCAGGTTGGGACGAATGTGTAGCTAACACAGTGCCTTTAATACGAAGAATGGAGTCAAAAATTATGACAGCGCTGCCGTTTTCGCCGACAAAATAAAAATGTGTCGCAAAATCTTTATTTGGAATTTTCACTTGTAATTAATTATTTAAAAGATTAAAAAATTATCAAAAATTTTAGTTTATTGTATTCTATAAAATTCTAAATAATTAAAAACTTACTTTTATTCAAGAATAAATTTATTTTAAAAGATTAGATTTTATCAAAAACTTCAATAATTTTTATTTGAATTTGATAAGAGTCATTTTTGTTTATCATAAAGGACATTTTGAACCTAAAAATCTAACTTTGATTTTTCATTTTTTTAAAAAACTATTATGATATTTGAATTATACGACCAAAAATACATTATAGTGCACTTGATTTTTAATTTTTAAATTATTTCCTCTTTGGGTACTAGGGGTCGGGAGTTGACCAACTCAAAAAATGAAATAGTATTCAAATTCATATAACTAATGAATACAAAAGCTTGATATAATAATCGACCCCTCTAATGATAGCTGAGACTATAAGCTACAATAGTATAATATAATCATAGTTATTATAATTATATTTGGCCAAGTAATACACAATAATAAGAAAAATCGATTTGAGAAAAATCGAATTTGATGGATAAATTTGCCGAATGTAAAATTTTCTGAAAGAAATAAAAATTTCTAAGTATTGGAATTCATAAAAAAATATTGTTTGATTTTTTTCAGATTAGAAAAATATAAGATCCTGCAATACAATTGAATAATTATTAGTGTTGAGTCATGTAAATGACGACCACCGGACCACCGTAAATTGATGTTGGATGGAGCAGAAAAACACATATAAAAAGAGAAATCCAAAAAATAGCACATATATTTTATTTTTCAAAAATTATTTTCATTTTCAGAAAAAAAAACATATATATTTTTTTTCATTGCTAAAAAAACAAGACAAAAAAGAAGACAAAAGCTGGAAGATGGGCCGAATTGGATTAGATTTTATGTGTTTCTCTCTTTTTTTATTTTAATTTTTATGTTTTTTTTCTCTTTTTTATGCAATTAAAATGACAAAAAATTTTGATAAAACGTTTTATGTTTTTTTCTCAGTTTGAAAAAAAAAATTTATGTGTTGATTCACATTTTAATTAAAAAATATAGTATTTATGTTTTGTCTCTTTTTATATGTTTTTTTTTACCTTTTATATGTGTTTTTCTACTCCATCCATTGATTTTGGATATTTTTTTAGACCTTATTCACTCCTTTGATTTCCACTCAAGTCGATCTTTCGCTTTCACCCTTGCTTCTCTCCATGTCATTCCAATTTCGGTGAGCTCTTTCATGATTGTTGACTTCCATGTTACTGCTGGTCTTCCTACCTTAAGTCGTCCTTGTGGTGTCTTTTCATTAAGTCTTTTCTTAATGTCTCTTTGTGCTTCCATTGATGTACTAATGTTGCTTCCTAAGTTTGTAAATTCGTTTACACACTCGATTTGTGAATCATCAATGGTGATCGGGGTGTCCAATTTAGTGTTTATGCACATAATTTTCGTTTTGGCCACACACCCCCATATTTGTTAACCCCCATATTAAATTTAATTAAATTTAAAAAAAAAATAAATTTTTTGCCTGTCTTTTAAATAAATATTTTCAAATTTCAGAAAAAAAAATGATTTTTTACATTTTTTTATAATATTACTTAAACATAAACTGATATTAGCTGTTATCAGTTGAAAACTCATATTAGTTTTCTTGTAAATTTTTTTGCTCATTCATCCAAAAAAGTTTTAAAAAATGTCATATGAAAATTGTGTGAATCAACACATAAATTTTTTTTTTCAAACTGAGAAAAAAACATAAAACGTTTTATCAAAATTTTTTTGCATTTTATTTTAAATTTAGATTATTTTATAGATTAATTTAAAAAATTGTCAGACTACAAAAAAACAGTAGGTAATTAAAGCATAAATGAAAAAAAATATAGCAATTAACCTTTATTCAATTAATTCAAAAAATATTTAACCAATAATAAATCTATTGTCGAATTCTGCATTCAGGATTACCATTTTGGACTAAATAAAAGTTTCTGTTGATAAAATCATCAAACGGATTTCCATTGTTATTTCCACAAAGGCCACAAACAGCATCATTACATTGATGCAACTTCATCATTTGGTCTCCATCAAAATAAATAGTGAAGAAATTAGTTTTGAACACAATATAATGATTCTCTTTTTTAACAAAAACATTTTCGCTTGCTGATTCATATGGTAGCGCAACTGGTACTGAATTAATCTATAGTAAAAATTTAATTTTTAAAAAATTTTCTATTTTAAAAAAATATTCTAATATTACTTGTAGTTCTTTTGTAATGGTGTAGAATTTTCTATTGAAATAGATGTTAACCAATTTCATGTAATAAGCTTTGTTATTTGAATTGCGATGTTCATGGTCAATGAAAATGATGTATTTGAACTCAGAGTTTCCTTTACAATAGTCAGTGGCCAAAACATATGGACATGTTTTGTTTATCATAAATCTATCACCATCCTTGAATGTAAAATAGTAAGTAAGTAAAAATGAATGAATTTTTTTTAAAGTAAAATCATAAACTTACAAATGTTTTGTAATGAGGATCACCAAATCCATAGCTAAAGATGAATAAAAAATAAGTTAGGCAAGAAAATTTGATTTTTCATCTTACCAAACACTTTCAGCTAAAAGGAAAAAGAAATTAAAATTAAAAGAAAGAAAATATAAATATTAGAAAAAATCATTTACATTCGCATTCAGAGAATTCCAAGTCCAATAAATCCTCTAAATAAAATGGTTCGTCAGATAAACCGCCTTTTTTGAACTAAATTTAAAATCTTTAAAATTAGAATTTCTAAAATTTACATCTAGTAGTTCCATTCAAAAATGTTTCAGAAAAATATCCTGGATTCTCAATTCCTTAATTTTTAAAAATCATTATTTCCTAAATTTGTTTTTAAAGTTTACCACTAATAATAAAATCTTGATAGCATGGTATTTTTGTTGTACTAAAATTGTTATCATTTATTTCCTCCTGTATTTTTGTAGTTTCATTTGAAATATCTGTGATCTCTGCTTTAGTTGTTATAGCTTTAGTGGTTACTGTTGTTGTAGGTGAAGCTTCTGTGGTTCCTGTTGTTGTAGTTGAAGCTTCTGTGGTTCCTGTTGTTGTAGTTGAAGCTTCTGTGGTTCCTGTTGTTGTAGTTGAAGCTTCTGTGGTTCCTGTTGTTGTAGTTGAAGCTTCTGTGGTTACTGTTGCTGTAGGTGAAGCTTCTGTGGTTCCTGTTGTTGTTGTTTGCTCTGGTGTAAATTCTAAATCTAAAACTTAAAATTAATAATTTAATCGATTAATATAGAAAATTTATCATTTATTTAGGTTACGCGAAAACTCAAATTTCTCTTGAGTTGTTAATATATTCTGTTTTTCACAATTAAAACCATCTCCAACAAAACCCTGTACACAAGTACATATAGGCTGATTATTTCCATTCGCAAGGCATATTGCATTTTCCGAACACTCTGTCAATTTTTGCACATTGATTTTTCCACTTGTAGTGTCACATGTATATTTAATGCTGCAATTAGGCTGATAAATTTCTCCTAACTTTAAAATGAATTAAAAAAAATGTTTACAATTTATTATAAGCAAAATTTTTAATTTACTGATAAATCGATAGAGCCGTCAGGTAAAATGCATCTACATTCTTGCAAATTAATGCATTCTCCTAAAGAATTCCTAACAAAACCATCTTTGCAATAGCATCCTTCAGCATAAATCAACTCTCCACAGTCGCTTTCTCCTAATTGATCAATGCATGTCCGCGGGCACTCTTTTCTAATATCATATATTTCATTTAGTCCACATTCTACAGCTTAAGAAAATTTCAAATTACCATTTACACTCTATTATAATAAATCTAAAATAAATTTACGGCAATTGGCTTCAATTCTCCAGTTAATAAGTGATTCAAGTAAATAATTGCAAACACTAGTTATCTCTTCATATGCTTTGCATCTATATTCATTTTGTAAAGTTTTATTATCTTCGCTTGCACACAAATCAAAAAGACAGCCATCATAAATTCCTTCAAGAACAACAGGATCAATTTTTAGTAAACATTCTGCCCATGGACCTTGATAGCTTTTAATAATTCCGCACCATTCGTAATTTTTGTAAGCTGTCTCATTTTTGCATTTTATAGGTTCGGGTTCTGGGCCTGGATCATTTTCTGGATAGCATCTAAATAAGTTTTCTTTAGCAAATATTTCAATTAATTTAGCAAACTAATCATATCACTTTGTTCCGTCAGCATCAATTGAATCATCAAGAACTCTCCACTGACTTGCCCATAAAAATATGGTTCTATTATAAAAAACATTGTCTGAATTCATCAAGCTATTATCTCTGTCCACAAAATCATTTGATACCAAACCTATTATATTAATGAAAAAATAGATTTTTATTTTGCTTTATTTTTTTTTTACCATCGCCGTTTCCACAAAGACCACAAACATGATTTGCATATGTATCACACAAAATAACATCGACTTTATGATTTCCGTTCCATGTAACGGTCAAGCCAAATGTAGTGCTGAATACTATGTAAGCTCCAGAAACAAATACTCTTATTCCATTAATGCTGTCAACATAGTTGGTTGGTCTGATTATTCCATTTATACTAAATTGGTGTCTATTGCCTGATTTTTTCAACAATTTAAATTGTTGATTGAACACATTTATTTCAACATAAGCAACATAGGCTACATTTTCTCGTCCATGTCTTGTTTCTTGTTTTTGATGGATGCTGAACGGAATCATTCCTTCAGGCTAATACAAAAATAATTTGGTAAATTTTACTGATAAAAAAATAAAGCTGAAAAATCTGTTAACAATTTTATTCGCTACTAGTCTTAGTCAAATAGTCGCCTATATATAGATTTATTGATATGTATAAATTTCTAACTTTTTTTTTTAAGTATTAGCTAAATTTTTAGTCACTAATTTTAATACCGTTAATATAGTTACCAACATATAATAAAGTTAATAATTTTTGTATGATTTAAACTAACTTTTTTGAATTTTCTTGAATTTTTTTATTAAAAATATTAAATACAGTGACCCTTATTTGACGGGTCACTGAGCAAGTGGTCGGCGATCGGCCTCAGCTTAGAATTAATAAATAAATAAATAAATTTTAATACCGAATGGCTACAAAAATAGATTATTTTTGGTAAGTGAGTGAGACCAACAAATTTTATTTAAAAATAGTTTGGTTGAAACAAACAATAAAGTCTTGATTTGTCGAATACCATTGTGTAATTACTACAGTTCAAGCAGATTTAAAAAAAGATTCAAAATAAACTTTCTTAGCACCTTTGTTAAAAAAACAGTAATAATTTATGCTTTCATTTCAAACATCTTTATTTTAAGAAATTTAATTTTTTTTTATTGCAGCATTTTTTTTTAAATTATAAAGAGAAAAATTTTTTATTTATCTATTTTTTTTTATTAATCTACTACTAAATATTAAAAATAGTTTTCAATTTGTAGAGCCATTAAATTTTACGTATTTTAAAAAGGTCCGATAATTTTTATTTTATCAACTTTTTAATTCTTTTAAGCTTTAAGTTATTTTATGAGTTAAAATAAAATAGAATTGAGAAACGCTCTTAAAATGAATATTAGCAGCAGCAGTAACTGGCTAAATATGTCTAGTAGAAGGCAACTACTCGCCGATTATCATAAGACTTTCACAATAGAAACATCTCAATCAACAATACCTCGTCACCTTAATTTGATTAACTAAACTAACGGACATTGCCAAGTTCTTTCTCATAATTTGAAAAATATATATTCAACAAAGCATTGAAGCTTGTTGGTAATTGCTCAAAAAAATTCACTAAATGAACGGTTTTTCTGATCACTACTTCTGATGAGAAGTGGATATATTTTGAAATTATGATAACAGAAATCAATAGTCTCAACCAGCTCAGCTAGTTGTGAAAAGAGAACGTTTTGATAAAAACGTTAAGTTGTGTGTTTGATGGAATTTCCAAAATGTTTTAGGCTGTATTCTTTTATTTATTCTATTTCTAATTTATTTCTTTTAATAGAACGAATGTATGTTTACTTCAAGTAAAAATTCCTCTTTTGGTCAACCGAAAGCTAGATTTGTTTCTTCAATTTGAAGCTAGACCTCAAAAAAGAAAGAAGAAGAGCTGTAAGAGATTGAGCTTCTTCCTCATCGAGCATATAGCCCAGGTCCTTCTCATTTTAAATATTTTCTTTCTCACTTAATTGCTCATTTTCTTAGAGAACGACATTTTACTAAACAAAACAAGGTTGAAGAAAAGTGTCGTGAGTTTTTTGGCTCTAAAAGTAATGAATGGTACAAGATAAGAATCGAATTATTCTCTGATTCCCTAGATGGCTAAAGACGCGTATAATGATTTATATTTTACTTTAATTTTTTTTTTTGATTTAAAATAAAAAAAGCTAAAAAAAAAATCGCAATATTTTTCTAATATATTAATAACAAATCCTAATATATTTATAATTTATATTACCTTATTAAAAAATATAAAAAATTACCAATGTTTGATTAAAACAGTTTGTTGTGACCAAATCATACTTACATCTACCCATAAAGTCAAACTTTGCATTGTCAAAAGTTCTACAATGTGGATCACCCCAACATCTGATTAATTTAATGATTTAAATTTGAAAAATAAAGTTTAAAGCTTTTACCCGCATTTCAAGCTTTTACAACATCTCACATTTGCATCACCAATAGAACCAACTGGACATGAGCATACAGGAAAACCATTAGCATTTCTGCAAATTGCACCAAAACCACATGGGTTTCCATCACATGGATTTGGCAGAGGTGGCCTTTTTATACACTGATACTTGACTTGTAAATATTTTGAAACCAATGGGCAATTTTTATCAAAATTGATTGAATTGACTAAAATCTGGCACCTTCGTTTTTGATTGCATTGATTTCTTATTCTGCTGGTCACGTCCAAAGGGGTGCACAACTCATTCGACATTGTTATTGATGAACATATTGAAAGACTAGAACGACCAAAAGAAGCTTCAATTACATTCAAAACTGTTTCAGCCGAACAATCTATATTTAACTGTTGGTTTTCACATCCGATTACATCTTTAACTATTTTCAAAAAATAAAAATATATTAATAAAATTTTTAACTTTTACTCGTAAGCAAATCTTCAAAATTGACAGTTCCTTAAAAAAAGAATAAATTAATTTAAAAATTAATTTTGAGTTGAATTTTACTTGTTGTCAATTTTGTAGTCGTTATAGGCAGATCTTGGAAAAAACTTAATTATTTTTTTAACAAATTTTAGTTAGCTATAAACTTATACCTTTATAACAATCGAAACCGTCACCGAAGTAACCTTTTTTACAAACACAAAATGGTTCATTATTAATATCACCAATGCATTCAGCGAATTCACCACATGGTGGCAAAAATTCGATAGTCACGTTTCCATTTGGCCTTTCGCATCTATATCTAGCTGTGCAATCTGAACTTTTCATAGTGCCGCCAAGCTAAATATGCATTAAAGATACATGCTCTAATTTGGATTAAATATATTTACATCTAAAATGCCAAGGTTGTCAGGCAATTGACAACCACACTGATTAAGTGGAACACATTCACCATTGGAATTTAGAACAGTCGATCTAGAACAGTGGCATCCCTCTTCTGGATAAACAAAACCACAGTCATAATCACCTTTCGGGTACAGACAAGTTTTTGGACATGTTGATTTAGGTGGCTTTGTGTATTCCTGATTTGCACCACAAGCGATAGCTTGATTTTTTTTGATAAAGTAAAAAATTTAGTTTTTATTGATTTAAAAATTACGGCAATTAGTTTGACTTCTCCAATTTATTTGGGAAATGAATGACAAAGATTTATAGCATGACTGTGTTAGCTCTTCAAACACTTTACATTTATAATCATTTTGAGATTTAGGCTCATTTTCCAAAGCACACATATCAAATAAACATGCATCATATAATTGATTTAGTATATCTTTGGAAAGAAAAGAAATACAAGTTTTCCACGGTCCGTTTCTGCTTTTCATTAAACCGCACCAGTCATCAGTTGAATAATCACTTGTACATTTAATTGGTTCAGACTTACCAGGATCTTTTTCTGGCACACATTCTTCTAATTGAGATCCATCTTCAGTATCATCAGGGACTCTCCATTTGCTACCCCATTCAAAAAATTTTTTATAATAATCAGATGAAGAAAAATCAATTAAGTTATTTTCTCTGTCAACAAAATCATTTTGAGCATTGCCATCCGCATTGCCACATAAACCACAAACATAGTTTTCATAATAGCTACAAATTGTCACTTCTGCTTTATGAATACCATTCCATTTTATCATTAAACCAAAATTAGTGGTAAAAATTAAATTTCCAGCTGAAATATAAACTCTTAATCCATTAAACTCATCTTTATAATTATTAACCATATTTTTTCCATTTATAGTAAAGCCCAATTTTCCATTAAATTTTTGAAGAAGTCTGTAAACATTGCCAAATACATGCACATCAATAAAGCGAATATATGAAACTCTATTTGAATTAGGTCCGTTTCCTCTTCGCTCTTGCTTTTGAGTGACTGAAAATTTCACCATATCTTTGGGCTATCAAAAATAAAATCTTATGAAAATATAAAAATAAAATTTACCAAAGCTTTTCCTTTACATTCAGTGGTTACCAAATCGTATTTACATTGTCCCATAAAATCAAACTTGGCCTTGTCAAAAGTTAAGCAATGAGGGTCACCAAAACAACTACATTTAATTGGATTGCAACAGCGGTATTCTGGATCGCCGCTTGTTCCCGATGGACAAGAACAAACAGGACCAAAAAGACCGTCTCGACAGTTTGCCCCAAAACCACAAGGATTACTATCGCAATCAATTTTCTTGGTTTTGCAACTGTAAGTTATTTTCAAATATCTTGATTCGCCAAGACAACTTGGGCCAAATATGGTGCTATTTACATCTATGCTACACTTTTTTTGGTCATGGCACAATAATTTGACAAATTCTTTTACATTTTCAGGAGTCTGACATATTTCTTTTTGGTAGTTCTTCGAGTAGCAACCAAATGAATCAGTTCCGGTCTCAACATTTTCTATGTCTATAAATTGATTCACATAGCATGATATTTTTAAGGCTTGGTTTTCACATTTTTTGACCCATGGTTCTTTTTAAAAAAGCTTTAATTTTTTTAAATTTAATCAATAGTATGATACTTCCTAAAAGAAGATCCAACAAAGCATTTGTACGGCTAAAAGAAGCCATTAAAATGGTCATCATAAAAATTGAAATAATAAACTTTGGTCTCAACATTATAAAAATTTTGAGTAACTTGAAAAAAATTAGTAAGATTTATCTCTATTTATAATAAAGAAAACCGAATGCTAAATTTAAATAAAAATTTAAAATTTTAATTTTTTTTAAAGAATACAATTAGTTTTTGAAAAGATGTTACCGGCGCTTAATCAGCATGCAAGAAATATTTTTAAATTTGATTTTTCCATTCATTTCTTTGTTTGAAAGGAATTGTGTCACAACGAATAATTTGTATGCATTTAGAAAATCATTCGTTTTAATTGATCATTTGGAATATTTTATCCAAACTGCGTATTCATTTTGTATGTTTTAAATATTCACATTTTTACTTTATTTCAATTGATTTTTAAAAATTTCAAAAAAAATCAAAAACTTTTTTATTGAGTTTTATTGCTTTATTCAAAAAAGGTTCTTCAAATCTGTGCATTAAAAGCAAAGATATTTTAAAAATTTAAACCTACATAACACATTGATCTAAAAAATGTATGTTAGATTGCAGTTTCATGTAAAAGAAATTTCCTTGTTTTAAAGTATCTACAAAATGATGTCTTTATCGAATTTAGCATCTTTTCGAAAAAGTGTGTAAGCTAAAGCTAAAATAGTGATCCTCTAACTCAGCAAAGTAATATAAATAAAAATTCCAATTTTTAATGCAGCATTATTAGTTTAGGTATTTAATATTTTGTTCACACAATTCTTCGCAAGGGTTTACAGTGTTTACATGTGCGATGAATTTTCTTCAAAAAATATGTCTAATTTAACTTAAACATTATCTATAAAGGAAATAATCAATATGATGCAAGAAGTTTGATATAAAAATGAGGGACACAGTTTAATAAAAATAAAGTTGCTTCATCAGCTTAGGTAAAATTATGGAATATAATTTGCCTAATTAACACTAGAAGGAGCAAGAAGTCAAAATTACTAATTTTTGATTGCATTGTTTGTAAAACATTTTTTTTCCTGTGAATTTTCAGTAACATGCTTTATTTTTGCAAGCTCTTTCACGATTAAAAAAAATGCTTGGTTAAGAAAATAAAATTGTTTATAAAAGATTTGAAATGACCGGCGAGGTCGTAATGACTGCAATTTATATGGTATATATGGTATTATTATGTAAAATCCTGTAAGATAATGAAAATCAGTGAGAACCTGTGAACGTAAAGAAAAATATTGTATGAATCGCCATTT
>PJRA01000114.1:90541-129124 GCA_016987375.1 Brachionus koreanus | reverse complement strand
CGGGTAGTTAACCCAACGCGTTTGCAGCCGGACTGGGTGAGGATTCGAACCCACGACCTCCTGATTGGATGTCGGGTGTTCTAACCACTACACCACAGGACCGACATGAATCGCCATTACTGTAAAAAAAAAATTCATAATTTAATAATTTTAGAACACTTAAGATTTTCTAATTGATTAATAAATCTAAAAATTTTTTATTTTTTTTTATTGAATTTATAATTATAATTAAATAATTAATAAAAAATTCAAAATAAAAGTCAGCATTCTTGATTAAGACTTTTAACTTTTAGCTGTTTTAAATTTATATTTTTATTTGATAAATAGCTATCTGAAGCATTGCATAAACCACATATTATATTCTCACAAGCTTGAAATTTAAGCATTTGATCCCCGTCAAAATAGACAGTAAACAAATTTGTCTCCATTTTAATAAACAAATCTGTTTTCTCTATTCGCAATCCCTGACTCAAATAAGGCAATGACTTAAACACACCATTTACCTAAAATTAAATTTTGATTTCATTTATTTAATGAAAAATATAAAAATCTACTTTTAGAGTTCTAGAAATTTGATAAAAGTTTTGTTGAAATAAAACAGCGACATTTTTCATATAAAATGATTTGTAATTTTTCATCCTTTTTTCGTGATTGATTACAATCAAATAACCTAAATCATCATTAAGGCTACAAAAATCTGTCGCCAAAATGTATGGACAGGATTCATTTATTGAGAATTGATAACCGTTCTTAAAAGCAAAATTAAAATTATCATTTCTATTAGAATTCTCAGCATACCAAATCTCTGTAATGAGGATCTCCAAATCCATAACTTTTTATTTCATTTTATCTATTAATCAAAAAATAAAATACATGAATCTTACCAAAAATTTTCGCCTTAATTAATTTTTTATTTAGATTTCTCTAGTTTACCAAAATTAAAAAACATACTTTTACAAGGCTTAAAATCCGAATCTGATTCATTCCTGTATACTATGGTTTCATTGTTCTTTATTTCTATTTTACCTTCATCTAATGAAAAAAAAAATAGAAAAATAGATTATTTTTTTTACTACCTTCTTCATAATAAACTTCAAAATCAAACCGATCTGAAGTGGTTTGTTTATGACTTAAATAATTTTTGGTAGTTTTTAATGAAGTTTGCGGATAGCCCATCAGTTTTACTTTGAAAAGTATAAAATAAATGTAATTTTAATTATTTAAAATTTACAAAGTCGAGAATTATTTTCTGTTTTGTTAGTACAAAAATATCCATCTCCAATAAAACCACTTTTACAAACACATTTTGGCACGCCTTCTGATCCAGAAATGCATACTGCTAATTCTGAACACTGTTGTATTTTATTAATGATGGCTTTTGAACCACTTTCTTCACAAATATATTCTTCTTCGCAATTTTTTGATTTTAAAACTTCATTAACCTTTTTCAAAAATATCAAAATGGTACATATAGTATATAAATAATTTTCTGATTCTTGTATACGAAATTTTTTTTTAATCAGAATCAATATTTTTGAATTTTAGATTGAAAATTATCTATATAAATTTTAGTGAATTATTAACTAACGATCACAGCTAATCTTTAAATGAAATGGCTTTAGAAATGACTAATGAAATTAATGGGTGATGCATAAGTAAATGGACAAAAATTAAAAGCGAATATCTCAAAAAATAAAAATAATATTAAGTTCTGGTTGTTTTTCTGATGTAAAGAATTTATTTTAAAATTCTAATTGTTAAAAAATCAATTTTTAGTTATCGATTAAAAATTTGAAAAAATTTTTAAATTGGGTCTTTAACAAATTTATTTTTTTAACTCAAAAAGATGTTGTTTTTGTGGTAAAAAAAATAAATTTCCAAAAATTTAAAAATAAAAATTATTTAAATATTTTTTGGTTCTTAATATTTAGTTGATTGAATATCTATTAAATTTAAAAATCTTTATTTCAGACAGAAATTTAGCCTTTTTTGCAGACCTGGCAGATGACGTGCCACCTGACCGCAAAAATCCTCCTCGATTTGAACCGATTCGCTAAGACCGTATTCAACACTATAATTAATCATATTTTCGAGATTTCCTTCCTTATAAAAATAAAAAAAGTTTGCCAAATCGTCTGCAAAAAGAGGAGAGTATTGGCAATTTGGTTTATTTCTTTTTTGGCTTTTGAGTTAAAAAATTCATTAATGGTCAAAAAATATAAACTGAAAAATGAATTGAAAGTGATGAAATACAAACTAAAGTTAGCTTTTACGATTTTTTTCACTTCTTTTTTTCTAGCAGAAAAAGAGACGAAAAATTAAAGAAAAGATAGGATGAGCCAAATAGATCGTATTAGTTAGTTTTTCTTTTGTGATCAGCGAGCTTAGGAACTATTTAAAAGCAAAATAAAGCAAGGTCGATGAAAGAAACGGTACGGGATGAAAGCTTAAAATTAAACTTTATTACATTATTAAAAATTAGGTAGACTATCAAAAATCTTATTTTTTATTTAATAAATAATTTTGATATGGATTGATATACTTTCAAATTAATGTTGGATGAGATCATTGGATCAGCCCGAATCGCGGACGGTTTTTTGAAGTCATTTGGCCGGACTCCTAAACAGTCTAAAGTATTGTCCGAAATAAAGACTTTTAACAATCAAAGGACCGGCTATTTTTGTCAAACAATTTGGTTAAATGCTACACTAGTTCCATAAAAGTCTGTAACATGAAAAGACTTTTTTTAAAATTTAAAAGGACATTATCAAGGCTTTAAAATAAATATTAAAAATTATGACATATGATTGATAGATAATTAAAAAATTAAATTTGAATTTTTGAAGGACTGGCAAATTGACACAGCTGGTCCTTTGAGTGTTAAATTTATATTATCTAATTTACTATCTATTAATTGTTTGATTAATATATATTAATAAAAATTTGAAAAATATTAAGAATCAAAAACAATTTAAATGATTTTTAAATATTTTTTGAGAATTTTTTTGGAACACAAAATTGAAAAAATAACTGCAGTTAAAGGAATATGTTTTAAGAAAAGATATTTTTAATAAAATTTTCTTAGAGTTTCAATATATATAGAATTTCAGATATTTAATTATTAGTAATCTTGTTTTTTTTTTTATAAAATAACATTTAAATTTGTCAATGGGAGTTAAACTTTAATTAGATAAATATTTATTTTGTCTAAATCATAATTTTTACACAGGGACATGATACGATTATTTTTTGTATATTTATTTAGGTTTATGAATCACCTGACTGTAATTTGTCGATATTACATCTGGAAATTTTTGCTCTTATCAAAATTGCTTGAATTAGCTTGAATTTTTCTTACAAGGGTTTTCAAAGTTATTTATTTATCTAAATTTTTATAAAAAATGCAATATTATTTGAAACAAATACCATTTGAAGGCTTCAATAAATGAAAATACTATTATTTGAAAAAAACTATCTGAAGTTAACTGTAAAAAAATTAATTAAAAAAGGATACATTATAATTTCTGAGATATTTGATTTTTTTAAATTTCTATTTTGATTTGTATCAAAATTTATAGAAAAATAAAAAATAAAAGTTTTTATTTTTCTCTCTTTTCTCAATGAGGCTTGAATTAATAAATAATAATAATTAATAAATGATAATTACTTGAAACGACAATTATTTTTCTTCTATTATTTTAAATAGTGCCAAAAATTAATATAATTAAACGCTTTTTTAAAACTTTTTTTCAAAATTAATTTTTAAATTAACTTAAAAAATTGTGTCCCATTAAACCTATTCAGAAATATTTTATTTAAACCTATTGATCATCCGCTACTTACGGATATTGTGCCAGATCCATCTGGTAATAAACAACCACAATCATCTAAAAGAACACAAAAACCCTTTGAATTCAAAACAAAGCCGTCTGAACAAAAACAGCCTTCGATTGATTTCAATTCACCACAATCTATTTCTCCCAAAGGATCCAAGCAAGTCTTCGGACATTCTTTTCTCACTTCATATACTTCATTTGAATCACATAATTTAGCTTTAATTTAAAAAAATAAAGAAAAAAATTGAATTTTTCAATAAAAAAAATTGTACGGCAATTGGTATGAATTCTCCAGGAAATTAATGGAGAAAAATCTAAACAAATATCTGCTAGTTTTTCATATGCTTCACATTTTAATTCAATTTGAAAATTTGGATCGTCTTCATTGCTACACAAGTCAAATAAACATCCAGAAAAGACAGAATCAATCAATATAGGATCAAGTTTTTCAAGGCAATTAGACCACAAGTTGGTTTCGTTTCTAATTAACCCACACCATTTTTCACTTTTGTAAATATCTTCGTTTATACATTTTGGTAGTTCAGGGTCTGGTCCTGGGCTTTTATTTGGATCACAACTTTGATCAGATTAATTTGATAGAAAATTTAGATGAAATTTAAAAAAATACATTTTAAGATTGTAAGATTCATTCACATTTGTGTCAAAAACTCTCCAATTACTCCCCCAAATAAATAATGAATTATTATAATATTTTCCATTTGAATTCATCAAGCTATTATCTCTGTCCACAAAATCATTTGATACCAAACCTTTATTATATTAACGAAAAATTTATTTATTTATTTTTTTTTTATTTTACCATCGCCATTTCCACAAAGACCACAAACATGATTTGCATATGTATCACACAAAATAACATCGACTTTATGATTTCCGTTCCATGTAACAGTCAAGCCAAATGTAGTGCTAAATACTATGTAAGCTCCAGAAACAAATACTCTTATTCCATTAATGCTGTCAACATAGTTGGTTGGTCTGATTATTCCATTTATACTAAATTGGTGTCTATTGCCTGATTTTTTCAACAATTTAAATTGTTGATTGAACACATTTATTTCAACATAAGCAACATAGGCTACATTTTCTCGTCCATGTCTTGTTTCTTGTTTTTGATGGATGCTGAACGGAATCATTCCTTCAGGCTAATACAAAAATAATTTGGTAAATTTTACTGATAAAAAAATAAAGCTGAAAAATCTGTTAACAATTTTATTCGCTACTAGTCTTAGTCAAATAGTCGCCTATATATAGATTTATTGATATGTATAAATTTCTAACTTTTTTTTTTTAAGTATTAGCTAAATTTTTAGTCACTAATTTTAATACCGAATGGCTACAAAAATAGATTATTTTTGGTAAGTGAGTGAGACCAACAAATTTTATTTAAAAATAGTTTGGTTGAAACAAACAAACAAAAATTTTGTCTCTATATTTAACTCAGTGCGCTAAATAAAATTGGTAAAAATTCAATATTTTTTAGGAGAGTAGATTAAATTTAAAAAGTATAAAATTTATTTTAAAGACTTGATTTGTTGAATAATATTATCTAATTGCTAATTGAATAAGTTCATGCAAATTTCAAAATAGAATCAAAATAAACTTTCTTAACACCTTTGTTAAAAAAACAGTAATAATTTTTAGTGAGAAAAGAAGAGCGCACATAAAGAACAAGTTGATGATGCATTTCAAAATATCATGTTTACGATTTCATTTCAAACAACTTTATTTTAAGAAATTTAATTTTTTTCTATTTATTGTAGTATTTTTTTAGCATATAATGAGCAAAAAAGTTTTAAAATTTTTTAGAATTAAATTAATTAATCATAAGCTTCATAAATAATATTTCTTATTTATTTTCATTTTCGAAATTTTGAATAAAAATAATTTTTTTCATAGTAATGATACTTTTTTACTAGTTAAATTAAAAAAAAATTCAAGTATCAATAAATATTATTTTTAAGATAATAAAAATTTCGCTTAAAAAATTAGTTAAATAATTGTTCGTTGATTGAAGAAAATAAAACAAAATAAATATTTACCAAAGTCTGATTGAAACATTTGGTAGTTACCAATTCATATTTGCATTTTCCCATAAAGTCAAACTTGGCTCTATCAAAAGTTGTACAATGAGGATCTCCCCAACATCTTAAGAAAATAATCATTAATTTTAAAAAAAAATTGTTCTAAATTTACCCGCATTTCAACGATTTGCAGCATCTTGTTTTTGCATCGCCACTAGTTTCTGGTGGACATGAACATTCTGGAAAACCATTTATATTTTTACAAATTGCACCATAACCACATGGATTTTGTGAACATGGATCAGGCAAGGCAGACATTGGTATGCATTTGAACTCAATGTCTAAATATTTTTCGACTTTTGGACAAACGTTTCCGAATAGGTCGCTATTTACCTCAATTTTGCATCTTCTTTTGCCATTGCAATGTTGGTCAATCTTATCTTTTACGTTTAATGGATAACATGTTTCTGAAGTCATATTAATTGATTGGCATTTTAAAAAGTTTAATCTTCCATATTCAGCTTTTTCAATTGATAAAACTTTATCAAATGGACATTCAAGCCACATAATTGAATTTTGACAAAAGGTCCGAAGAGTAGCAATCTCTTCAAAATGAGAAAAATCATGGACTTCACTGTTTTCTAAAAATTTATAATTTAAAAATTATCTAAAAATTTTTTTTTTTAAGTCACCCCAATAACAATTATGACCATCGCCTATATAGCCATAATTGCATGCACAAGTCGGCTCATTGTTAAGATTACCAATGCATTGTGCATTTATGCCACATGATTCAAAATTTCCAATCAAAATTGCATTAGCACTTGGTTGAACACAAATGTATTCTTTTAAACAATCAGGTGTTTTAAAAGTCATGCCAATCTTTTAAAGGTTTAAATTTCTAAATTTCAGTTAATTAATCAAAAAAAAAAATACTTCCAAAATGCCATATTTTTCAGGTAATTTACAACCACAATATTCGGGTTTGACACAATTACCCATTGAGTTTAATATGAAGCCATCTTTACAAAAGCACTCTTCTTCTACTTGTCTTATTCCACAATCATATTCTGCATTTTGATAAAAACAATTTCTTGGACAAGCTAAAGAATTATCAAATCTATACTCTTGATTTGAATTACATTGAATTTCTTAATGCAGTTAATTTATTAGTAAGAAAAAAGTTTAATTCATATATTCTAGCAAACCACAATTAGTCAAACTACGCCAATTTAAAAAAGTTGAATTTGTCATTTGATAGCATTTTAAGCTAAGTTCTTCGAATGCATAGCATTTATATGCTTGTTGATTTGAATCACCTTCAAGAGAACACAAATCAACAACACATGAATTGAACAAGTTTTCTATAAAGTCATTCGACATCGTATTAACACATTCTTTCCAAGGACCGTCAAAGCTTTTCATCAAAAAACAAGAATTTTCATAAGTTAACTTATTTTTGCAAGCAATTTCACTTTTGCTCCTGTTAATTAACCCCATTTCGCAGCTTAATTTAAAAACAAATATATCTTTGTTAAATTTTATATATTTTAATTTATTTTACTTATCAAATAAGTTACCAAGACTATCTGCATTTATGGATTTCCATTGAACAATCCAATGATTATCTAAAATATTATTTTTTCTATCAGTTTTATCATTTATTTTAAGACCATCAGCATTTCCACATAGACCACAGACAAATTTTGAATAATAATCGCATAGTAAAATTTCTGCTTTATGAACACCGTTCCATTTTATGGTAAGACCAAATTCTGTAGAAAAAATAATTTTGTTCACTGAATTGAAAATTCTAATGCCATTTAGTTCGTCAAAGTAATTATTTGTCATTTTAATTCCATTTAATGTAAAACTAGGCATCCCTGAATTAGATATGTAAAGATTGAATTTCAAGTGGAAAACTTCGATTAAAATTTGCCGTAAAAATGTCATTTTATTTTGTCTTATTCCATAATCGAATTTAACATCAAAATCAACAAGATCAGAAGGCTTGAAATTTAAAAATTTTTTAATTGAAATCAAATTTAAAAAAAAAGTGAATTTAACAAGGAATAATTTTTTTTTTCAAAGTTGTATTATTAAAAAATTTAAATTAAAGACAATTAATCTTTCATACATTTAAATATTCAATAAATCTGAACAAGATCAAATTAAATTAGAAAATATGAGAAAATTTTTTTATATATTTGGACGACAGATTCTAATAAAAAAAAAAATAAAAAACTCATTTGCATTTTAACTAACTGAAAATATAAGGAATACTAGAAGACCCATGAGTTTTAAAACTTTTTTATCCAAAAAACTATATAAATATTGAAACAGAAATTTTTTAAAATTTTAAAATTTATAAAATTTTATTAAATTGTAATTTTTAATACCAAAAGTTATAAAATTTGGTAACCAAAAAAAAATATACATAAAGACCAGGATAGGGCTTTTAGAACCTAGTTAAATTTTAATTGAACTATTTAATGCTTAGAATATTATTTATTTGTTAAAAAACTATGCTCAAAAAAATGTGAGTTTAGGCTTTTAAATAATATTGGGAGTGGATAGTAGCGGCCACTGAACTGCCAATACATGAACGGAGAAAAAACTTTTTTCTAAAAAATAAGTATATGACTAAATAGTTTGATTAAACTAATTTTATAATCAGAAATGACTAAAAAAAAGTATCCTCTCTATCCTCTTTTATTTACAATGGTCATAATCATTTATTTTTAAAGGAGTCTGTAATTCCAAAATCATTTCAAAAATTTTCAAATTTCAAATTCTTTAAAATCATTTAATCCAAGACTAAAAATTAAAAAAAGAAGATAAAATTTAGAACATAATTAAATGTTGATAATTAAAGTTATAGTTTTAGTTGACACCCATTATCTAAAAAATAATTTAAATTTCATTCAGAATTAATAGAGTTAAAATAAAATTTTGATTTTTAATTTTCTATAATACAACTTTGAGATTTTTAATATTTAAATTTATTTTAAAAATTACTAGAGATTTATTGAAGCATCTGGTTGAAATAAAATCATATTTGCATGTTTGTTCAAATTCAAATTGTAAATTGTCAAAAGTCGTGCAATGCGAATCTCCCCAGCAACTTATTAGATAAAATTAAATTGGGTCTTGGGTCGCAACATACACTATGTTGCTTTTACAAAACTAATTTTCAAGTTCTAGTAAAAAAGTTATCAGATTTTTTAAGTAAGTCGGTACAGAATGTTAAATCAACACTGATATATAAAAGCGAATGTTGGCAAATTTCTGAGTGTGATAAGAAAGAATTGATCATTTTTCAGTCTTAATGCCTAAGGAGGATTCTCCAAGTACACTGACCTGAAATATTGTCCAACCTGGAACTATACAAAAGAACAAAATCCGAAAAAGTAAGGTGATGGATAAAGATGAAAAGACTGCTTCGACATGACATGATAAATTTAAATTAATCAAAATAAAAAATTAAAAAATAATGTTGCAAAATAGAACAACATACTTTGTTCATATTAGATAAAAAAGTACAACAAAATATGTTACACTTTTTTCCAGTATTTTTTTATATTTTATTTTATTAAATTTTAATTTATAAAAAAAAAAGTAATTTTTTTATTCGAATTTCAAATTGTTTTATGTTTATTTTATTCATTAATGCCATTAATAAATTATTGGAGAAAAATAAATTAGCTAAAAAATGACCAGTGCTACACTTTTAAATAGATTTAACAAATAAAATCCAAATTCCTTCAAAATTTACTTTAAAAAAAACAATTTATTTGAAAACTAGATTTTTTTGAGAGGGAATAAAAAACTATCAGTTAAATATTACCTGCATATTAATGGTTTACAGCAACGAATCGTTGGATCTCCATTAGATCCTTCTGGACAAAAACACTCAGCTTTTTCATTCAATATTTTGCATTCTGCTCCATTTACACAAGAAACTTCTTTGCACGGATCATTTTCTACCTCGTTGATTTTACATTCGTAATCAATGTTCATTGATTTTCCGTCATAAAAGCAACTTTTGTCAATATCTTTGAAATCAACATAGCATTTAGTATATTCATTGCATGATGAATTAACTTTGCTGTAAATAGAGATTTGATTTTGACATTCTGATACGAAAGTAGTTCCTGCTGAACAAAACTTAGAGCTTTTTGAAAATGTAATATTTTTGATAAGAATTGATTCAGACATGCCACATTTTATGTATAAATTATCATTTTCACAAAAAGATACTTAAAAAACTTGATTAGAGATTAAAATAAATTAAATTGAATACCATTTATGCAAAATAGTCCTCCATTTGATAAAATAATAAACAAATGAACTAACAAAATATTTTTGTACCCTTGAACCATTTTAAAAGAGCTTGTTTAAAACTGAAAATATTTTTTAAAAAAAATTTATACATCTTAAAGGGGTTAGTTTTGAATATTGACAGATTTATCACAATTTGATGCAGTGTTAGTCTCTAAAAAAAGTGTTTGATTCTTTTGTAAATTTTTGTGCTCATTTATCCAAAAAAAGTTTAGAAAATATGGCAACAACATATAAAGAATTAGAAATTTTTTTGCATTTTATTTTAAATTTAGATTTTTTTTTGTAAATTTTTTTAGAAAAAGTTAATCAAAACATAAAAAATGAAATACAGGCGCTAGCTGTGAAATACAAGCATGGTAACATTTATGGTTTAGTTGAATTTTTGACCCCAAGTTGCTAAAAACATTGATTTTGAATTTTATGGTGACGATAGTAATGATCAAGCACATTTTTATTTGTGTATAACTACTTAAGTGCTTTTAGAAATACAACTTTTTCAGACAACACCCAGTTACGCCATGTCTTACTGTCCAATCGAATCATTTAATAGCAAAATTAAGAATACTTTTTCCACAAGAACCCAATTCAATTTGTTACCAGTATTTGAATTGATCGAGCAAGTTCTGAAGTTGGAGTTTTTCGCAATATCAAGTGTTAAGGTAGAAAAAAAAACTATCCATCTAGAGATGATTTTTTAAAAATGATAGTTTAAATATGACCAATGATAGTTTAAATATGACAAATTGAAGTCATTTAAATATGACTTCAATTTTCTTTAAAGACTATTATTATAAGTTTATCCGATTGGGTCAAACGGAACATAGTCACGCAGTCCAAAGAATTTAAGTGCCACATGTTAAGAAAAATCTTTCAACAAAAATAATTATTTATTCAAGACTAAGTAAAACTTTTCCCAAAATTGAAAATTATAAAAAAAACATAAAATGTAGTGATAGAACATAATTAAACATTCTTGATTGCTTACATTTCAATCTTTTATCAAAAAAGATTTTTTATCGCCATTTTTAAGATTTAAAAAGATTTTAAAAAAATTTATTTAATCGGTTACCATGGGTAAGTTCTCTACTTTTTACTAATTTTTTGGATTCTGCGATAATTATCCATTTGGTTGGATACTTTCTGCTAGATTGAATGCATTTTCTAGGAATTAAAATAAAAAAGGTTTGCTCCAAAAGTAAATCTACAAAAAGGAAAGCTGGTTCTTGGTATAGCTTAAAATAAATTTATGTTTTGTTAACTTTTTTGATTAAATTTTCAGACTCGAATTTTTTTTATTTTATGTTTTAATAATCTTTTTGTGAATGACTAAAAAATGTTGTTATGTTTTATTCACTGCACTTAATAATATTTTTATGTTTTGATAGACTTTTGCTAAAAAAAAATAAATTTATGTGGTGATCACTCTTTATATGTTTTAGAACTACAAAAAAGAAGTAGGTAATCAAAGCATAAATGAAAAAAAAATATACCAATTAACCTTTATTCAATATATAATTCAAAAAATATTTAATCAATAAATCTATTGTTGAATTCTGCATTCAGGATTACCATTTTGGACTAAATAAAAGTTTCTGTTGATAAAATCATCAAACGGATTTCCATTGTTATTTCCACAAAGGCCACAAACAGCATCATTACATTGATGCAACTTCATCATTTGGTCTCCATCAAAATAAATAGTGAAGAAATTAGTTTTGAACACAATATAATGATTCTCTTTTTTAATAAAAACATTTTCGTTTGCTGATTCATATGGTAGCGCAACTGGTACTGAATTAATCTAAAGTAAAAATTTAATTTTTAAAAAATTTTCTATTTTAAAAAAATATTCTAATATTACTTGTAGTTCTTTTGTAATGGTGTAGAATTTTCTATTGAAATAGATGTTAACCAATTTCATGTAATAAGCTTTGTTATTTGAATTGCGATGTTCATGGTCAATGAAAATGATGTATTTGAACTCAGAGTTTCCTTTACAGTAGTCAGTGGCCAAAACATATGGACATGTTTTGTTTATCATAAATCTATCACCATCCTTGAATGTAAAATAGTAAGTAAGTAAAAATGAATGAATTTTTTTTAAAGTAAAATCATAAGCTTACAAATGTTTTGTAATGAGGATCACCAAATCCATAGCTAAAGATGAATAAAAAATAAGTTAGGCAAGAAAATTTGATTTTTCATCTTACCAAACACTTTCAGCTAAAAGGAAAAAGAAATTAAAATTAAAAGAAAGAAAATATAAATATTAGAAAAAATCATTTACATTCGCATTCAGAGAATTCCAAGTCCAATAAATCCTCTAAATAAAATGGTTCGTCAGATAAACCGCCTTTATTGTGAATAAAAGATTTAAAATTTATTTTAATTTAAAATAAAATTACATTTTGTGGTTCCGTTAATGTAAGTGTTTGTAAATAAATCTTGATTGGCTAAATCTAAAGTAATTTAATTTAAAAAAATTTGCCAAGACACATTCAAAATAAAACCATCAATTATGAAATCTTGATAACATTGTTGTTTACTAGTTGTTCCTCCATTATTTAACTCTTAAAAATTCAATCAATTATTTTAATTCTTAATAGTAAAAAGCTATTTTAACAACCTTCTATTCCTCTTGTGGTAGTAGTAGAAAAAGATGAAGTAGTGTCGCTTAGAGATTCCTCAGTTAACTCATTATCAAGAACTAAGAGACAAATTAATTGTTAACTCAAATTCAAATTAGAAAAATAAAATTACGATCAAAATAAAATGTGTCACTGGTTGGTTCAGGAGTTGTTGTAGTTGTGGTTGTTGTTGTTGGTTCAGGAGTTGTTGTAGTTGTAGTTGTCGTAGTTGGTTCAGGAGTTGTTGTAGTTGTGGTTGTTGTTGTTGGTTCAGGAGTTGTTGTAGTTGTTGTTGTAGTTGTGGTTGTCGTAGTTGGTTCAGGAGTTGTTGTAGTTGTGGTTGTTGTTGTTGGTTCAGGAGTTGTTGTGGTTGTCGTAGTTGGTTCAGGAGTTGTTGTAGTTGTGGTTGTTGTTGTTGTTGGTTCAGGAGTTGTTGTAGTTGTAGTTGTCGTAGTTGGTTCAGGAGTTGTTGTAGTTGTGGTTGTTGTTGTTGTTGGTTCAGGAGTTGTTGTAGTTGTGGTTGTTGTTGTTGTTGGTTCAGGAGTTGTTGTAGTTGTGGTTGTCGTAGTTGGTTCAGGAGTTGTTGTAGTTGGCTCAGGTGTAGGTGGAGCTTCAACACAATTGTATCCATCCCCATTATAACCTTGAATACAAGCACATTTTGGTGTATTGTCTTCTCCTGGAATGCAAGCAGCAAATTGGGAACACATATTTAATAGTTCTATCTTGAGTTGACCATTAAGTCTGTCACATTCAAGTTTTACTGAACAATTTGGCTGAAGTGTTTCGCCAAGCTTTAAAATATAGCTTAAACTTTTTATTCAATATCTATTTGTTTAATTTATTACAGGTAATATTCCCGTTCCATCTGGTAAAGGACATCCACATTGATCTAAAGGTACACAAACGCCATTTCCGTTCAGAACAAATCCTTCTTTACAGAAACAACCTTCAACGGGCTTAATTTCACCACAATCTGCTGTAACCAATGGATCAAGACATGTTTTAGGACAGCCTATACCAATTGTATAGATTTCATTCATTTCACAAGTCAATGCTTTAAATTATTCAAATTAATCCTAAATATTTGCTTAATTAATATTAAACATACGACATCCAGTTGTGTATCTCCAGTTTGAAATTTGATTATTATTTAATAAACTATTGCATGTATCAGCCATTTCTTCATAGGCTTTACATCTGTATTCAGTTTGTAATTCAGGTTTTTGTTCTGTTGCGCACATATCAAATAGACATCCACCATAAATACTTTCCAAAATATTTTGATCTATTAATTTCAAGCATTCAGACCATGGACCATTTCTATCTTTAATTAAACCGCACCAATTGTTACTTTGGTACAATATTTTATTTGAACATTCGACTGGTTCTGGTTCAGGACCAGGATTTTCAATTGGATTGCATCTATAGAAATAATTAAAATTTATTTTTAAAATTTTTTTGTTTTATTTATTTTATCATACACATTTCCATTTAGATTGTCCTCCTCATCTGGCACTCTCCAAAGACTTCCCCAATTGAATACAGTAGTGTTGTAGAAAACATTATTGCTATCAACAAGACTGTTATTTTTGTCGGCAAAATCGTTGAATCTCACTCCTTTGAATATAAAAAATAAACATTTTTATTTATAGAATTTCTTTTAATTTACCATCAGCGTTTCCACAAAGGCCGCATACATGATTTGCATATGTATTACACAAAATAACATCAGCCTTATGATTTCCGTTCCAAATTAGAGTCAAACCAAACGTTGTGCTGAATACAAGATTTGAACCAGATCTATATATCCTAATTCCATTTAGGCTATCAAAGTAGTTGTTTGATCCTAGTATACCATTAATGGTATATCGGTGTAAGTTGCCAATTTTTTTTAATAATCTAAACTGTTTATTGAACACATTTATTTCCATGTAGGAGATGTAGGCTACTCGTTTGTTGCCATGTCTTTCTTCTTGTTTTTGAGTTATACTAAATGGGACCATTCCTTCTGGCTAATAAAAAAGTTATTAAAATTTTATTTTCTTTAAAAAAAAGTTAATTCTTAATCTTAATTAAGTTCCCAAATTTGTGTTTTAAATTTTATAATATTGATGAGTATTTTATCTGTAAGGTTAATTAAATAATAATCTAAATGATTTAATTAATATTTTTAAATAATCGTAAATATTTGTTTAAAACACAGCATTAAAAGCCAAAATTAAAAGAAATTTATATCTACTAGTGTTTTGTTAAAACAGTCTGTTGAAACTAAATCGTATTTACACTTTCCCATAAAGTCAAATTTTGCTCTATCAAAAGTGGTACAATGCGGATCTCCCCAGCAACTGAAAAAAGATTTACTGTAAAAAAGGACATATAAATGAGGAAAATTACCCGCATTTCATATTTTTGCAACATCTAACATTTGGATTACCAGATGAAAAAGCAGGACAAGAACACACTGGGAAGCCATAGACATTTTTACAAATTGCACCAAATCCGCATGGATTATCAGAACATGGATTATCTGATTTAGGCCTTGGTTTACAAATGTATCTAACAGAAAGGTATTTTTCAATATCGGGACAAATAAGACCCAAAAATTTCATCGAAGATTGAATTCTGCATCTTCTCTTATTATTACACTCTTTTCTAATCAATCGAATCACATTCAATCCGCGACATAGTTTGTTCAAAGCAAAATTTAAAAATGTCTTAGGTTTTGATGCACAAGTTGAAAAGTCGGTCCTCTCAAAACGGGCTCTTCTAATTTTGATTACTTGATCAGCTGGACACTCAATATTCATGAAATCATTTTCACATGCAACTTTATTTTTTAATTTAAATGAAAATAATTTTCTTAATAATTTTTTATAAATTTACTCTTTTCAATTAAGCCATTGTTTGACCCTGTATTTTCATCAGACTTGTCCTCATTTGATTCTTTTGATTTTGACTCATCTTCTCTAGAATTTTCACTAGATTTATTTTCCTTCGACTCTTTGGAATCTTCTTCACTAGAATCGCCTCTATTTCCATTTCCATAAGGCAAAATAATATTGTTATTTATTCCAATAGGGTATTTACTGCAAACAAATGATAGAGTTAAGTGTCTTTTGTCTCCTTCACATTCTTCTCCAAATATTTCTTTTCCCAATTTAAAACTACAACTCGTCTTATTTCGACACATCTCTGAAATGTATCTTGATTTGGTAGAATAAAGTGCTTGATTACATTTAAATGAACCAGTTTGTTTCTCGCATCTAGGATCATTTAGTCGCAACTGAACAGATCTTACAAAAATGTATCTATCTTTGTCACATTTTAACTCAACTTTCTCACCCTCGCATTTTGAAACTAATTTAGCTTAATAAAAAAATATTTAAAAAAATATATATAAAAAAAAAATATTATTACGATTTGAAAAAATTGATGAGATACCATTAAGTAAATTGTTTGTCTTATTCAGAGCACCTGGTAGAATTCCTTGATTACCAAGAAGATTTTGCAAAAGATTTGGTCGTGAAACTTGTTCTCTGCTTTTATTAAATCTATCTTTGATATCCTGAAATTTATCTAGTAGATTAGAGAAAGGCTTGTCTTTCTTTCTTTCTTCAGAAGAATCTTTTTCTTTGGAATCTTTTACACTATAATCGTCTCTATTTCCATTTCCATAAGGCAAAATAATATGGTTATTTATTCCAATAGGGTATTTACTGCAAACAAATGATAGAGTTAAGTGTCTTTTGTCTCCTTCACATTCTTCTCCAAATATTTCTTTTCCCAATTTAAAACTACAACTCGTCTTATTTCGACACATCTCTGAAATGTATCTTGATTTGGTAGAATAAAGTGCTTGATTACATTTAAATGAACCAGTTTGTTTCTCGCATCTAGGATCATTTAGTCGCAACTGAACAGATCTTACAAAAATGTATCTATCTTTGTCACATTTTAACTCAACTTTCTCACCCTCGCATTTTGAAACTAATTTAGCTTAATAAAAAAATATTTAAAAAAATATATATAAAAAAAAATTATTATTACGGTTTGAAAAAATTGATGAGATACCATTAAGTAAATTGTTTGTCTTATTCTGAACGCTTGCTAAAAGATTTGGTCGTGAAACTTGTTCTCTGCTTTTATTAAATCTATCTTTGATATCCTGAAATTTATCTAGTAGATTAGAGAAAGGCTTGTCTTTCTTTCTTTCTTCAGAAGAATCTTTTTCTTTGGAATCATCTTCTTTAGAATTTTTCCTAGATTTATTTTCCTTCGATTCTTTGGAATCATCTTCACTAGAATCGCCTCTATTTCCATTTCCATAAGGCATTGCAAGATTTTGCAAAAGATTTGGTTTTGAATCTTGTTCTCTGCTTATATCAAATCTATCTTTGATATCTTGAAATTTATCTAGTAGATTCTTGTCTTTTACTGATTCATCTTTTCCACCTAATAATTGCTTAAGCAATCCAGAATTTGAATCTTATAAGATATGTTTTTTTTTTATATAAATTTATAGAAGATAAATTTAATCAAATACTTTTGTTATTATCTGAGTTTTTCCTCAAAAAAATTGACTCGATTGTGCTAATGTTAAAAATTAACCACGTCAACAAAATGTAAGTAACCAAAAAACTTCTCATTTTTCTTAATATACTTTTCTTTTCAAGTATTCATCATTTATATAAGATTTTCTGGCTTCAGATTTTATGTTTCGCATTTTATGTTATGCAACATTTGGATTAAGAATAAATATAAATATATTTTAAAAATTTTTTAAAAAAATATGTTTCCTCAAAATTAAAATTTGTTTTATTTAGAATTATTTAAATTACTGTTTTTGTTGTAAATTTTAAAAACATTCTTAGAAATCATCTTTTGTCATTTTAATTAAAGCTAAAATATAATAGTTTACATTTACACCAACATTCTATTTTAAATTCATTAAGATCATTTAAAAACGAATATTTGTTAAATGCAAATTTTTTTAAAATTTATTTTATTTTAAAATCAATTTTTTAAATAAGAAAATTTCTAAAATAATTTTTTATAAATGGCTGTTTTTGTACAAACCCTTTAGGGGTATTTGCCTCCAATATTATCTGAGTGATAAAACTCATTATTTTAAAAAATTTTAAAAATAATACTAATTTTTGTATTAGTAAAAACTATTAACGAATAAATCAACAATATAATTTCAATCGATTAGTTTCGTGTTTTCTTGTATCCACTTGTGATAAAATGATACATTAGTATAAATTCCTCTTCCTGTACACATAGAATCTCCATTTGATACCACACCAACTAATTGCCAGCGTTTTGACATGTCCTGTTGCATTACCGGGCCGCCTGAATCTCCCTTTTTGTGACAAATAGTTAAATTTTTTTCAAAATTTAAATTATTAATAGACATACGTTGCATGTATCTTTTCCGAGATTGTGATTTCCAGCACAAAACTGCAATACTGGCAAATATGATAAACCGCAGGTATTCGAAGACTGAACTTGAATATTTACCTGATTTAAAGTGTCTGATGCTAAGAATGTATAAACATCATTAGTTATTATTCCTTATAGTTAAAGCATTTACCTCGGTAAAAATTATTCTCAGTAAACCCCCAGCCGACAGCATACAAATTAGTGCCAGGATTTGTATTTGTTTCATTCGGCAAGCAAATGTAGTTTAAATTTTCAGTGTCTACCACATCTCTATCCAATTTTATTATTGCTAAATCATTTTTAAAAGTGTTTTGATCAAAATTTGGATGCTTTAAAATTTTTAAATAAAATAAAAATCATTTTCAAATTTCTTAATTTCATTTACTTCAATTATAGATTCAACACGGTATGTATTTTCAGCAGTTATATCAGTTGAACGAGTGTTGACACCTACGTAGACTCGCATCATTTTTTCCAAGCTTCCAAACAAGTCATGAGACTTTACTGGATTACCGACAAGGTTAAATATCGAGTGGCTTAACAAAAAAATTTAATTTTTAATTAGGCTTTTAATAAATTTGTGCTGAGACTAAAAATTGATTAAAAAGCTCATTCATAAAATAGAATAAAATCTATTCGAACCTTTCAACACAATGAGTTGCTGTGACAATAAACCGCTTGTTAACCAATGCACCTCCACATGCATGCGGAAGGGATGTTCTAGGTCCGAAGTAGCCAATTGACACAGTCCATGGCCAAGAATCTCTAACAACTGGATGTCCACGCATAATTCTTGTCAATTGCAAATTTGGATTTACCAACGGTGTTCCACACTCTTTTTAAATAAAAAAAATAATTTAAAATATAACAAAAATTATTTCAAAAAATCAATTTTTTTTAAATTACCTAGTGTTTTTTTGGCAGGAGGTACCTTTGGTGGTCTTGTTGAAGAAAAAGTGCTAGTTGCTAAAGAAGTTGAAACTTTTATAGAAGAAGGAATTTGAATCACAGAGTTATTTTTAGGGCTAGTTGGGTTAGTGTTATTTTTGCTCGGACTTGCCGAAACAATAACATAAACAATGCCCGAAATAATCGCAATAGAAAACATAAGTGACATAATTATTAATGGAATTACTAGTTTGGGCCTGTTGATCCATTTTTTGTTGCTGTCTGCAATTTTAGAAGTTAATTTAGGATTTTTAGAATCAATAAAAGCCGTATTAGGCATGTTTAAATTGACATTTGGATGCTGATGAGAATTGAGCAAATTCTTGGACGAGTCAGCTCCAGCGGCCTCAGGTGTGTCCGATAATTGCCGTGAAATCGAATATATATTTTGGTCGCTCAGTCTGTATGCTTTATTTACATGACCGGAATTTTCGTTCATAGGTTGAGTGCCTTTAGCATTTCCATTTCTTAGTTTTGAATCAACCATTACAGCATTTGAATATTATAATTGAAAAATGATATAACCAAAATAAAATACTCAAAAAACAAAATTTAGAAATAAAGAAAAAGATGGTAAATCAAAATGGAAATGTTTATTTAGACAAGATTTAATTAATTTTTTTTCATAATTTTTTAAAATTATTTAAAAAAAAAATAAAATCAAATAAAAAACGAAATCTAAATGAATCAAATCATTATGATTATATCATGAAAAAATGAAAAAATAAACTAAAATACTCAATCTGAAATTGTCTAAAAAATCTATATATTCACTTTGATAAAATTTTTCAACAATTGGAAATACTTGCTTTTTTTATTAATAATAATGAAAAAAAGTTACGCTTGAGTTGAATCTCTTTTGCCAATTTACCAAGTAAAATATTATTCTTCAAAATTAGCATAATTTAGCGTAATTTAAAGCGACCATCTTCAGTGATGTTTTTGAGAAGAATAGTTTCATGTGTTATATAACCTTATACAATCGATTTATTTCTTAACAATTAGGCGTTTAATTTTGTAAAATTTTTAGCTCTAATCAAAAAATAAAAATAAAATGCCTACTAGAAATTTTTGTCATAAATGCAGTTAGCAGATTGTAAGTCATGGTTTTAAAAACTCAATAAAGATCGATTTAAATCAAGCCTAAATAAATTGTTGTACTGAGTAATTTTCTTAGTCAATTTTGACACAAAGCACTAATAGTTTCTTTCAAGTTTAAAAACCTGCCACTCGGAAATAATATTCAAAAATAATTTATAACTTTATTAAAATCGCTTATTTCTCACCAATGTCTTCAAAAGGTGAGCGCAACTAGTTTAAAATTTAAATGCATAATGAATTAAACAGAAAAAAATAGACTCAAAAGGTTAAAATATATTTAATAAATAACATAATAAAATAAAAAATATATCTATCATTTTTTTTTCCATTATTTACCTCATTAATCAATAAAATTTAAACCAATTTTTGTTTAAAAACACAAATTTTCTTAGAATTAGAAGTTGTTAGATCATTGTGAAACGTGAGAACATATTTTAATCATAAAGGTAATATTTGTGACTTTAAATTTATCTTAAAAGATTATCCCTCTTGTTTAAATTGCTTATATATTTGATATTTAAATTATGAATCAGATTTTAAAAGCGTCATTTTTTAAGCTAGTTAGGCTCACATTTTTCAGTCCGATAAAAAAAATAAAAATAATCAATATTCGCTTCTACTATTGTTTTTTAAAATTTCATAATAAATCTTAAATCTGATTTTTTTCACAATTTTTGTTTTTAAAAAAAAATAAAAATTTAACCAAAATGAAGAAAAATTGATTAATATTTTTATGAAGTCCTTTGATGATCGGACTAAGTTACAACCAGTTTGTAATTATATGACCAAATCATACAAAAATTACATAGAATTTAACTAGGCACATAAAGCATTACTTTCAAAAACAAAAAGTTTTAAAAGGTATCGTAGAGCTAGTGAAAGATAGAAAATCATCATAAATAAAGGGCCGTAATTAATCACGATATGTTAATTTAAAAATAAAATTTTATCTCTAAAAAAAGAATTTAAACTAATTTTAATTAGGCAAAATTTGAAATCTAAATCATTTAATTTTGAGAGAAAAAATCATAAAAAGTATGAGGAAAAGGAAGAAACTAATAGAAAAAATATTCTATTGTACGTAATTTAAGTGTAATTTTGAAACAAAGATTTTAAATTGTTTAAATTTCATTTGTAAATCAATATCTTTGTGCAAAGATCGCCTTACATCAAATTGCATTAAATTGTTTGCTTGCTTATTCTTAGATAGTACACAAGTTTTTTTTTTTTAAATCACGACTTGTCATTTCAAATATGTTACCTTGTTTAGTTTACCAACTCTTAAATGTGCCTTTTAGATGATTACAATGTTGCTATTTTTTTTGAAATGGTCGTTTGGTTAATAATAAATGTGTTACAAATGCCACTTTACCTGAAATGAAAGGCTTTTCTTCGAAAAATACTTGATTTCATTTTTAAGATTTAATAAAAAAAAAAGCCTTTTAATTCAAATAAAATTATAGAATACAAAATTATAAAATCAAAATACCTGTTTTTTTGACTTTTTTCAAATTTTCGAAAAAAATTTCAATTATGTAACTTTTTTTTTTTCTAAATTGTAATATTTTAAATTTTTATGAAGATTCGTTGATTTTTGGATTAGATATTGCCTTATGTAAATCTGATTTTATCTACGCACCGTGCAAAGTTTAAATTATCTTAAGCTTTGTTAATATGTAAAAACAAAATTTGACAAAATTTTGGTAAAAAACAGTATTTTTTCATACTCTAGGTAAATGTTGATTTAGAGAACTCTTGATTGAATGAAAAATGAAGCTTTTTAGTAAAGGATTTAAAAACATTTTGTTTTTACAACTTTTTATTTTTAAAAATTTTTCATTTACCTAAAATAAAGCTAGCTGAGTGTTGTGAGTGTACAATTTTATTTTTAAAGTTTTAAATTCATTTGTAATTATATTATGTAAACTTTTGGTGTATTTTTTTTTACCAAGATACCAACTTTAGAAGTAAATAAAATAAAATTAATTTAAACTAAATATTTAAAAAATTTTCTACATTTTATTCTCACATAAATTTTAGTTTTTTTTTTTTCAATTACCAAGTGCCTAATATTTATTATTTGATTAGAAACTGCTAGTTAGCAGCAACTTTTCGTTAAATAAAAAAATAAAGGTGTCAAATTTTTGAAATAAATTTAGATTTTTTAAAATCTTTAATTAAACTAAGAGATTTGATAAAACCCTATATTCTTGTAAATAGTTTCCCCCTTTTGACAGCAAAGTATCGTTTGAAATACTTCATCTTTGTTCTTTTCTGTCAACCAAAGTCTTTAATTTTTCATAAAAGAATTGAATTGGGGAGCATTTAATTACGTTAATAAACAAAAATAAATAAAATAGTGATAAAATTTTTCTTAGCTCTGAATAAATTAATGATTTCCTATTGCGGATAATTTTTTTTAATTGAAATTAAATTTTTTTATAAGCCAAATTATTATTTATCAAACAAATATTTTATTTAGTTTATAAATGTTCGCTCTAATGAATGATATTTAGTTTTTGTGATATCCAAACTTTTGTGTATTCAAATTACGTAATAAAACAATATTATTATCATTGTATTTTAGAGTCATTTTGTAAAGGTGTTACTTAATTGTATTTTCTTTTTTAAATATTCGTGTTTAAAATTTAAGATTTTTTTATTTTAAAAAAATTTGCTAGCTTTATTCTTAAATTTTAAATATTTTTGATTTTATAAAAAAAATATGAAAAAAAATTGCCCCAGGAGAGGCTCGAACTCTCGACCTTCGCATCGCTAAACTGTATTTATAAGTACGACGCTCTAACCGACTGAGCTACTCGGGCTTCAAAACTTTGAAATGAAAAATTATATTAAATATTCAACAAAAGTAAAAAAATAACTCGACCAAAATTTTGTCTGAAATTTCACATGTTTTTAAATTTATAATGGTAAATTTAAAATAAATAATTTTTTTATTTTTATTTAAAATATTAAATGGAAAGCGATAAAAAACTGGTTGAGGTTGCCATCAATAATGTAATGCAGCCCACAGATCAAGAATCAAGCAAAAAATTTAATTCAGAAGTTAAAGGCTATGATCTAAATGAAGGAGTTAATTATGACAAAATTCTAGGTACTTTTATCAATACTGGATTTCAGGCAACAAATCTTGGAAAAGCAATTAATGAAGTTAACAGAATGGTAAACTTAAATAAACAAAAATTCTTTTGAATTAAAAAATTAAAAAGATCAAATGTAAATTGTCGGAAATGCCGGAGGAAAAAAAAGATTCTATGATTACCAAATCAAATTGTACTATTTTTCTAGGATACACTTCAAATATGATTTCTTGCGGCATGAGAGAGTACATTAGATTTTTGGTTCAGCATAAAATGGTAGTAAAATTATTAAATATTTTTTAATAAATAAATATTTTGTTTTTCTTTATTTTTTGTAAAGGTTGATTGTCTGGTATGTACTGCTGGAGGCATTGAAGAAGACTTTATCAAATGTCTTGCACCAACATTGAATGGGGACTTTCATTTGTCTGGATCACAGTTGAGAACTGAAGGAATAAATCGAATAGGAAATTTATTGATTCCAAATGATAATTACTGCAAATTTGAAGATTGGATTATGCCAATATTTGATCAGATGATTGACGAACAAGAAAAAAATAAAATCAATTGGACTCCCTCAAAAATAATTAATCGCCTTGGTAAAGAGATAAACAATCCGGACTCGGTTTATTACTGGGCTTATAAAAATGACATTCCAGTATTTAGTCCAGCACTAACTGATGGTTCACTGGGAGACATGATGTACTTTCATTCATATCGTAAGCCAGGCCTTGTCGTTGATATACTTGAAGATTTACGTCTATTGAACAATTTGGCAGTTCATGCATGCAATACTGGAATGATAATACTCGGTGGAGGTCTCATTAAACATCATGTTTTAAATGCAAATTTAATGAGAAATGGCGCAGATTTTTCTGTTTTTATTAACACAGCTAGTGAATATGATGGCAGTGACGCAGGTGCAAGTCCTGATGAGGCAATTTCTTGGGGTAAAATACGCAGAGATGCCAAACCAGTTAAAGTAGATTGTTTTTTTATTTAAATAAATTAAAATTTTAATTATTTTTATTTGTTAAGGTTTTCGCAGAAGCCAGTTTAGTGTTTCCCTTGTTAGTTGGTGAAACTTTTGCTAAAAATTTTCCTCATAAAATTTAGTTTTAAATTAGTAAAAAATAAAGTAAAACCGATATTTCAGGTTGTTTTTTTTTAGCTCGAGTACTTGACAGCTGATTGAGAGTTACATCGCACTGGAAAGTGCACCATTCGTTCAAATCTAGCAACGAAATTAGACCTCGGCCATAGATCTCCAAATCATTTGATCCCTCTTTACTTTGCCAAAATTTCCACCAAGCTTTTTCAGATATCTTCATGAAAAATATTTATTCTAAATAAATATATAAGAAGCTTTTACCGAGCTTTTCTTGGTAAACAAAGCTTGCATATATTTAATTAAATCATTTTTGAAAAGAAAATTGTAGGTTTTAACTAAATCCTTAGAAATTTTGCCATTATTAACTGACACAATTATTCTTGTCAAGTCAAAATCGAATTTTTTCTAAAAAAAAAAATTTATTAAAAAAAAAAAATTAGTTATGTCATCAAAAACTTTGTGCAAAAGGCTATCAACTCGCGTGGCATAGTACTCAGTCTTGTTTTCTCCAATAGACACTAAAATTTAAATAAAGAAAAAATAAATTTAAAATTTTTCACTTTTACTTATAGTTTTTAAAGATTGGCAATAATTTAAATTAAAAGTATTGAAACATTTTAAAAATGGATTGCATTTTGTCTCATGATTGAATTTTTTTATTAAGCTTTTTCCAATTGAATCATAGTTATCAATTTTCAAGTTAGCTAAAAACAAATTTAAATCTTTGTAAGAATTTATTTCGACTTTTGATGAGCAATTTAAAATGAGTGCTTGACAATTTTTATCTAACAGACCAAAAATTTTCTATATTTTTAATGAGACTTAATTTTTTCTCAGATGACTTATGATGAAATTTACGCGAAATACGCAATCAATATTTTTTGGTTCCTGTGCAGGGCTTTTTTTATCAAAAAATTTTGATATTAAATCTGCGGTTTCTTCGTCATCAATTCTATCGAGCAATATTTTTTTCAATATATCCTTTTTGATATCTTGTCTAGAGCTCAAAAAAACCTCTTTATGATCTTAAACATTTTTAGATTTATTTTTGAAAAAATGCAACTTTTTCAACATTTACTATCAAAAAAATCAACTATTTTGCGAAAATGTTCATTGTCTGACTCTATCAATACTTCAATGATGCTTTCTATATTTTTTTTATTCTAAAAATAAATTAGCAAAAAAAATTTTATTTAAATTTTTCATTTACCTCTAAAAAATTATCAATTAAAAGGATATCAAGTTTAAACAAGGGCTGTGATAATGCAAAGAGAATCATGAAAATCATGGGATTCGTGCCCAAGTACTTTTCAATTCTGCTAGCGAAATTCTAAAAAATCTTTGATTTTAAAATTAAAAAAAAAGCATTTTTTTTACTAGCTCTAAATTTTGTTTTGCCAAATTGTCAAATTCATCGATAAGCTCAAGTCTCTTTTTACTTGACTTGCTAGACAACACATAAAATATCCAAAGTAAACGGTTTTCTTAAAATTTTCTTTTTACTGAGAAAGTGTTAAATGAGATTTTACCTTTTAGAGCAAAGTCTAAAATATGAGCCTCCAGAGAAAGGTGAATAGGATAGTAATTTTCATTTTGTAAAGGTGAATTAATAATATTTTTGTTTTGAGAGCTATTAGTAACTAATCTACATGACTGATCTGAACTATACGAAGTTAACTTCTAAAATATATTTTTTATTTATTTTGACAAATATTCTCTATTTCTAATTACCTTTTTTGAGTTTAATTTTAATCCCTTTAAGTTAATCTGCTCTGATTCATCAATCAGTAAAATAATCAAAATTAAAACAATTAATTTGAAATTCATTGAAAAAAAATAAATATATATTTCTAATTCTCTTCATTTATAAAAAGATAATTTAATTTAAATTTTAAATCAAATTAAATAGTGCAGTATTATAATTTTTCCACTTCCTAGTAGTCAAAAGTTGATCAAAAATGGTTGTTCAAAAATACCAAAACAAAAAACTATGGTAAAGCTATGGTCGTTTAACGATTGAATGATGAAATGTTAGTAATTGGTGTGAAATTTTATCTCGATTTTATAAGCTCTTTATAAAGATATTTTTTTTTGCATGTTCTTGACTAATCAGAAGAATCATACTCGTAGGCCTTAAGTATCCTGTTTTTAAATTACATGAACTTTCAAGATTAAATTTCTTAAACACTAAAGGCTAAAATTTCCAATTTTTACGAAAAAAAAAAAGGAAAGTCCAAAATCAAGTTGGTTTTTCAAGCACATATATTTTTACAAAAAATAAAGTCGATATTAATTCTCACACTTTTGGTAATAATAAAAAATCAAAGTGTGATAAAATTAATTCTTGAGATATTAATTTTTTTTTAACAAAAGAATTAATAATTATCAATAATTATTTTATGATAAAAAATGTGTAAAAACTCTATACTAATTGTTGCACGCTGTTGTCATAGCATGTCGTGGCATGGCTTAGAATGGCACAAAAATGCACAAGATGTTCCATTTGGAGAAAATAGGAAAAAAAGATCGACCAGCAAAAAGGACGAGATTGAAGAGACAATTATTGAACAGCAGCTTATTGTGTAAGAAAATGAATCAAAAGAACTCTTGAATGAATACGCTAACCAAGAAGTGATGGATACAATGCAAGAAAATTTATTGCAAATTCAACCCACTGTTTTTTTGTAAAATAATTTTGAAAACTAAAAAACAGATAATAAAAATTAATTTAATATTATTAATATCATTTTTTTATTTAGTAGCATGTATTTATATTAACAGACTTAGAAAGTTTTGATTAATTTATTAAGATATATGAGAATAAAGAAAGTGTCAAACTGTCATAAAAGGATCCAAACTAGGTCTTCCATTCAAATCTGAATACTTTTTTCAAGTTTTGTTTAGCCATTGTAGACCAGTAACAATTTAGAACTGTTTGCCAAGCATAGTCTTATTGTGCCAAGATGACGCTTGCTTCAAGTATTATCTAGTATAAAATTAAAAAAAAATCACTTCCTTTTTTCTATCATAAATGAATTTTTAGTAATTTATGATTAATAATTCTTAGATGAATCTAACATAGAAAACTTTAAAAGAATCTAAAATTTCCTAAAAAATTCTGAAAAAGAAAAAAATTTACCAAAAAGTATCTTATTATGGACTGATAATATGTCTTGTTTATATATCCAATTTTTTGTGGACTTGTTACCTAATAAACATTAGGAGCGCTTTTTTAGCATTATTATTATTATGTTGAATCACTACTTTTTTTAAAAAGTTGGTTTTTTAGAATAAAAAATTTAAATGAAAATTTTAGAACAGTTATGTCATTATTGTAAAAAGTACCAGCCATTCTCGATCAGAATTCTCTGCGTACTTCAAGAAAAATATCCTTCTTTGGTCAACCGAAAGCTAGGATTGTTTCTTCAAGATAACGTTAGACCTCATATGGCTAGAAGAACAATGGTAAAAACAAAGAACTGAAAGGCATCGAACTTCTTCCTCATCCAGCATGTAACTCAGATCTTTTTCCCTCTGGTTATGATATTTTTTGTTAATTTTCATAGAGGGCGGTATTTTACTAAACAAGACCATGTTGAAGAAGGTTGTTGTATTTTTTTTGACTCAAAAGGCGTGAATATTACAAGAGAGGAATTGAAATACTCGCTGATAGATGTGTGAATACTAAAGAGAAAAATGATTTTTATAATGAATATTAGCTAACTATTTATTTTTTTTATTGATAAATTAAAAAAATTATAAAAAAACGCAAATTTTTTTGAAAAAAATTAATATTATCAATATGCTATTTTTGGATATATTGTTATCTAATTGATCTTACTGTGGGATCAATTTTCAAATCTAAATTATTTAAAATCTAATTAAATTTTCATTTTTTATTGATTATGAAATATTTTGGAAAATTTTTATTTATTATTTTCAAGTTTATATAATTCTAAAAATATTAAAATATCATAGCATTAAAATGTAAAATTATTTTTTTAAAGTATTTTTTTGCCCATTAATTGCATTTACCAGCAATTTGGTTTATGTAATTTTCAATAGAGCTAGCAGTTCAAGGTCATCACAGTATCCAATTATTGATGAATTTTAATATGTTCTAAAAAAGAAAAGACTGTTAAATTTTATTGTGAAAGGTGATTAATTTTATTGAATTAAGTAAATTAAGTAAGGAAAAGTTTATTTTCTATTTATCTTTATTTTGAAGCTAAATTTTACACATAATTATAATTTTAAATGGATAAAGATATTTAAGAATTTTTTTTATTACTATTAGCATTGTATTCTCACTTTTAAAAGCAAATCTGAGCAAAAATTTCATTAATCTTTTTTTTTCAAATTTTCACATAATAGAATTTCAAATATCGAGAACGTTTATTTTATCATCCATATTTACAAGCATTAATATTACATGTATATTATAATCTGAAAAAATTATGGATATTATTTTAGTATTAACATAATTCCTAATTGTCCATTTATAAACACGATATTTGGTTTTATTCTCTCTTTTTTAGCCATCAATCAAAATCAAAGTCCATAATTTATGTTAATAAAAGTTAAAAGAAAACTTCTTGTTTTTAGAGTCTTAATTTCATACTAAAAAATAAAATCTGTTGTTATACAAAAAAATTCTTTCCTTTTAAATTTTTGAATTTGAAATTTTTAGAGTCAAAATTTTAGACTCTTTTTTTTAACAATAATGCCTAAACCAAGACCCGAATTTGGCATTAATGAATCATCAAACAAGCAAATGTCATCGTCATCAATCAGCAAACTTAAAGGAGGAGATAAGATGTACCAAGAAGCGATCCAGGCCACTCGATCATTTAACAAACGTTTAATTTGGGACAGAAAGCTGCGTGTGCCTTTTATTGACAGCCAGACACGTGTTGCCCAAGGTAACAGTATGTTTTGGCTAATGGAATACCAGCGAAGAGACTTGAACGAAATGGAAGAGTGTGAAATCAGCAACAAAAATCATTATGTTTATTTCTATCCAAATAGGAGATGGCTGAAAAAAAGAAGATTAAATATTGATCCGATGGATACATCTCTTTTTCCGAATGCAATCTATCGCATGCCGCCAAATAATCATGCAGATGAAAATAGCAATTCAATGGATTCAGGAGCTTTCGTTCAACATCACTCTTCTTCAAATTCGTCATTGCACCACTTGAATTTTTTGAAGCAATCATCTGTGTCAAACGATTATGAGGAAGACTCAAGTCATCATGGTCACTCAAATTTAGCAGCTCATTTTCATGAGGACTCTTTTGAACATTTCGATGAGCCGGAAAACGACTCCGACGACAATGACTATGAAGACAAGCGAAAAAAGAAACGAGTAAAGAAAAAAAATTCCAAAAAATATTTACGCTGAATTTTCCCATTAGGCCGATAAGATTTGATTTTGAATTTTTTCTCTTTTGTAAAGAAAAAAATGAGATTAAAAATAATTTTCATCTTTTCAAAACTAAACAGGGACATGTAAATCTAAATTAATCATTATTTTCTATCTAATCGATTCTTAATTAAGAAAATAAATATTTTTAATAATGTATCTTAATGTTCTCTTTCTACAAACATTTTTTTCAAATTTTACACGATCATTTGTGATCAAATTAGACTTAGAATTCAAGATTATTAAAAAGAAAATTTTATTCAGAAAAAAATAACTCAAAAAGATAAATAAGTTAAATTGAAATTTTAGTTTTTTTTTCTTGGAAAAAGAGAACATTAATTGTTTAAGAATAGTGTTGTTTAGTTTAAGTTAAAATTTTGAGAATGTTCTAAATGTACAAATATACCATCTCGCCGATGATGTTTTAGACCTTGGATCTGCATTTAAATTAAATACTAAATGCAGCATGAAGGCTTGAGATTTATTTCCAAAAATCTAAAATAAAATAATCATTATTCTAATTTCAAAAATTAATAAAATCAAAAATTTTATTAAAATGCAGACTTAAGGTTTAAAAGATGCACCAAAAATTTGGTATGGTTTATGAAGCTTTAAAATCAAAATAGAGAAATAGGGTATTAAAAATCTAACTTTCAACTTTACTTCAAATGAGATATTAATTTTATTAGTTAAAGTATAAGACCTAAACCAGCGTAATTATGGCGTTCATTTGAATAATTAAAAGCTCTCGTTTTGAAATATTCAAATACTTCCTCAAAAACTTGGAAGCAATTTAGTGTTTTAGCAGATGCAGCTTTTTCGGACAGTCATTTCAATTCAACAGCTCTGTTAGTTCAAAAACTTTAAATGCACAATCCTCATTTTAATCAACTTCAAGCCACATTAATCTCGCATTATTAGTATAAACGCATAGCTGTTTCTTTTTTTTAGAAACAAAAAAAATCTGCCCATGAACACTTTACCATTTAGTCTCATTAATTGACTGTTGCATATGGTCCCTAAAATTTCAATGTTTTCATTTAATTTTGATAAATTCTTAAAAAATAATTCCAGACTTAAACATTCAATATTCTAGAAAAAAATTTTATCTCTCTTTATTGTTTATTAATAAAATTATTTGTCTTTATAGTCCTAATAAATCATAAGTTTATTATTATTTATATTGAAAAAATGAATAATGTTAAAATAATAAAAAGTGAGATAATACTCCATATTTTTTATGGTGAATTTTTTGTTACTTAATTTCATTAGGCGGATTTTCAAAGATTTTAAAAATTAATCTTTTAAATTTTTACCTAATAAAATTAATATCTCATTTGAAGTAAAGTTGAAAGTTAGATTTTTAATGATAAAGCTTTTTTCTAAACACACTATATCTTAAGATATCTTAAAAATTATCTAATCTAACTTTTTCATTCAGATAGAACACAATTTTCTTGGCGTGACAAAATATGATTTCAAATATTTCTAATTCATGAAAAAAATTAAATTTAAAATTAGGAATTTTGCCTAATATTTTATAAAAGCTAATCTAAAAATGATAATAAAATATTAAAAAAAATTTTCTTTAAGCAAAAACGTAAGAAAAATGACACTAATGGAATTAGCAGTGATAAGCATTTTGATTGTGATCGTTGTGGAGTAAGATACAAGACAAAATCTGGTCTTGTGTCTCACATTCAAAAGGCTCATGGCAAAAAAGCATCCAATAGTCATCAATTGATCAAAGCAGAATCACTACCACCAGACGAAAACACTACAAACTCAATGTTTGAGTCGCCAAATGAAGATATGAACTCGACTTCAAGTGCATCTCAAGCTAATTCAATAAGCCAATCGAAGTCAATTCGATGTGGAATATGCAATGGAACTGAAAATGAAAACAGAATGCACCAGGCTGAAAAATTAATTTCTTGCCACGATTGTCATAAAAATTTTCATCCCAGCTGTCTCAATTTTCCCAAAAAAATGCTTGAATCAGTTAAAAAATACGATTGGCAATGCATTGAATGCAAAAGTAATTAAATAAATAAGTAAATGAAGCTAGAATTTAAAGAAAATTTTAAATTTCTTTAGGGTGTACTCATTGTGGAAGCTCAGAAAATGATGACAAACTTTTGTTTTGCGATGAATGCGATCGTGGATTTCATATGTATTGCTTGAAGCCGCCGATGCAAGAGGCGCCTGATGGTGACTGGAAATGTGAACTTTGTTCAAAATAGCTTTTTTTTTAATCGTTAGTCAATTGTTGTAAAAAAAAATTATTTAATTATTTTTTAAAAAATGATGAAATTTTGTATAATTAATAGAAAAATAATTGGAATAAACATTTAAAATTTTTAAAATAATAGTTTTCTTTAATGTTTTTCCATGACAACTACTTTTCTTCATAGAAATTAATGGCACAAGCGAATTAAATAATTATTAGAAACTATTTTGGTGTATTGATTTTTTAGTTTGATTAAAGCACATTATATTAGTGGAGTATGCATTTTTGCTTTATCATAATACATTTGCCTAATTTTGTCGATTATAAATACAGTCAACCAATGTCTTGATTCAAGATCTGAAATCATTTAATTTAAAAGAAATATTTCTCATCGGTTTTAATTGCTAAAAATGTGTTTTAGAACAACTTGTCCAAAATGCAACAAGCCAACTTGGGCCGGATGTGGAAATCATATTGAACAAGCCTTGAAAGATGTTCCTCCACAAGACAGATGTAAATGTCCAAAAAGTCGATTTTAGATTTAATTTTTTATTAGTTGTTTAATTTTTTCTTGTAATAAATTTTTCTGAAATGTTCTCGATCAAAATTTTTAAAATTTATCAAAATTAAATTCTCGATTAAGATTTTATTCTAAACAAAAATTTAAATCTCAGTTTTGAATTTTTTTAAAATGAATTCAGTTTAAATTAATTATTCTAAAATTTCAATTAAATAAAGAAAAAAAATTTTGAAAATTTCTAATATAAAAATAAATATTTGCTTTTTTTACTGGCCTATGTTTATGTTTATCATGTCATTCTTCTACCATCCGAAATGTTGATCATGAAAGGCCAACTTATCCTTCTTAAATTTAATTGAATTGATAGGATTGAATATTAAATATATGAATACTTAAAACTAAAACTTTTATAAACAAGCCAAGTTTTTTTTTTGCTTGATTAATTATTAAAAATTAATTTTTAAAATTATTAATATTAGTTAATTTTTAGCATAACAACAGCTTTCAACTACAACAAAGCATCTCAACTAAGGCTTAAATTCAAGTCAACTAAGCATTTCCTATCTTAGGATAGTCAAAATGCCGAATTGATTCAATTATTCAAATTCAAAAATGGAATTAATGTTTTAAGACTGAGTGAAGCCTCTTGTCGATTGCAGCTCACTTTCCCAAACAAGACCGCGGAATTAGAGGTCACAAAAGAAGATTTTCTAGCTAAGAATTAATTAAATGAATAAAGAGGTGAAAATTATTTTCGAAAAGATGTGTCAAATTGTGGAATGACACAACCTAATTCCTAAGTCACAGAAGCTACAACGGTCTACAAGTTGAGAATTATCATATCATCTAATCCCGTTTAAAAATTATCTAATCTAGTTTTTTCATTTAACTAGATCATAGTTTTCTTGCCAAGCCAAAATATTTTACTGATTTTATTTTTCCTTATTATTTTATTAAATCTAATTATAGGTCATAGATTATAAAAACAAATATAATAAATTTGTGAAATTAAGTCAAAAATAAAATTTATCAAATTTTCAATTAGCAAATTATTTAAAAACAAATAATTTAAAAGATGCATTTTTGTTTAAACTTATTATTTATTTAAATATAATTTAAAGCAAAAGCGAAATAAAAAAAAATTATTTTTTAAATAGTTCTATTGAAAATTTAAAAATGCAATAAAAATTTTTTTCTACAAATGAACAAATTAAACATTAAAAATATGCTAGTTATTATAAAAGAAAGTTGATAAAATCTAAGTTAGAAACGACTTTTGGGGCATTTACATCTGTCTTGTGGAGGAACATCTTTCAAGGCTTGTTCAATATGATTTCCACATCCGGCCCAAGTTGGCTTGTTGCATTTTGGGCAAGTTGTTCTAAAACACATTTTTAGCAATTAAAACAAATAATTAACTATTCAATTTTTAAGTTTCTTTAAATTCTTTTCATGAATCAATTTGTTCTATTTATAAAAAAAAATTCTAGCAAACGTAAAATGATTAAGCACAAACTAGTCCTTATTTAATGCCAAAACACATGCAAATCAATGCGCTAATTTTGTTCCCACCAATTACTTAAATCATGTCTTTTTAAGTTTGAATAAACTTGTTGTCAAGGCTAAAAAAGAAAGCGTTAATTTTTTAATAAAATTTTCAACTTAGAAAGCTAAAAATTAATTATTCAAACATTAAAAATAAATGTTTTTATTTATCTTAGGAATTTGAAAATATTGACTTTAACTTTTTCTTTTAAGAATTATTAAAAAGACACATGACTCATTTTGTAAATATAAATTTTCAATAATCTTTATTTTTTACCGTCAATATTTGTTTTTAATATGGCCCTAAAAACTAATCCTTCAACTCTTATTGATAAAAATTTGAGCTTTGAGCCAAAGCAAAGCTTTTGAATTTTTGGTGACATCTCAAATATAAAAATATTTCTGTTTTCAAAAATTAGAGAAAAAAGGTGAAAAATTCCAATTATTTCTTTTAAATTTTTTTTTTAGTTTCTTATGTATTAGTAGTAGTAGTAGTAGTAGTAGTATATGAGCTGTAGGGATTGTTGTATCCCAAGCAGTAGTGTCAGTAAACGCCCGGCTATGACAGCCTGTGGTGCTGTTGTTTGACGATTTTATAAATTGTATTTCCTTTTGATTTGTATAAATAAAGATAATATAGAAGATAACTGTCAGTTTAAATTGAGCAATTTATCTAATCTTTTTTAAAAGTATTTGTATCGGTTATTTTTCTTGTTGGTAACATCTCAAATATAAAAAAATTTCTGTATTCAAAAATTAGAGAAAAAAAGTGAAAAATTCCCATTATTTCATTTAAATTTTTTTTCTTTAGTTTCTTATGTATTAACGATATGAATAAAATATGAGATAGCTCATTTAGATCTTTTAGAGAAATAACTGACGTATTTCATCAAATATAAGTTTGGTTATCAAAAGATTTTTTCTTTTCGAAAATTTTTCACTCCAAAAAAAACTCTTATTAAAAAAAAATCTTTTGCTATTTTTCTCTTCTATTAAAAACAAGAAAAATGCATTTTTTAAACGACACATAAATTTTCACTAGGCATTTTTTGCAGAAAAATAATTCAAAATTTTGACTAAAATAACAGCAAGGTTCATCTATTTGAAGAAATACGGTATATGTTTGATTATATCCATATTATTCTTTACGTTTTTCATCAAATAAAATAAAGTTGGGTATTCAAAGTGTTTCTTCCATTCGAAAATATTTTATTCTAGAAAAGTGACTCAAATAAAAGAAATTTATCCATGTTTTTTTCTTCTAATTGAAAAAGAAAATACATGTTTTACATGACAAATATCTGGTGAGTTTTTTTTTTAACGATGTACACTTTTTTGAGAAAAGCAAAATAAAGGAAAAGTTAACGAAACGCATATATTTCATGGCACTTTTAATTTTTACCGTATTTTATCAAATAAAAGTAAAAAGACGCTGGAATGTTAAGCATTAGATCAACTTATTAAAATTTTAAAGGAAAAAATCTTAAAATTTTAATAAATTTTGCATTTCTTGACAGAAAGGGCTGAAATTTTAGAATTATAAAAAATTAATAAATACAGTTGATTACTGCCTTTATTTTATGGTTATATGATGTTAACTTGGATGTTCTTGTTATGATTAACTTGGATGAGTTTTCAAATATATAACCGAGTTAAATCGACTATAGAGTATAGTACTTTATGAAATTGCAGACCGCTCTTTAGTTAACTATTGAGCGGTCAGCAATTTCATAAAGTTATTCCGATCCTGAGATATTGGGCTTCAAGGACAACATACTTTTAAAAGTGTCTCACTTTGTCTCTTGTGTTCCAAAGGGACGGAATTTTCATAAATTATAAAGCTTGCTGATCTTGTGTATTTTTAGGAACTATTTTAATTCTATAATACCTGTTTTAATTTTTAAATTTTTTTTTAATTTTTTATTCAAGTTAAAAAAATATTTTGAAACTTTTCTTTCTATAAATAAAATACTACTGAAATAATTATTATCATAAAAGAAAAAATTTAAAAGCTTTGAGTTTATAATTAATAATATTTATTTTTATGTTTTTTTATGGTTCGGTAAAATCTTAAGTTTTTTTTTAAACTCTTTCAATTTTGTTACTAATAAAAAGCAGTTTTAACAAACATCTATCGGACTCTTTTTTCGATTAATTAACGCTAGACTCATTAAAATAGCTAAAATAAATCAATTTAACTTTTTTAATAAAGCATAAAATTTCTGATATTTCAGACATTAAATGCCAAAAATTAGTGAAAAATTTTTTGAAAAGAAACCACAAAAATAAAAATTAAATAGCTATTAATTAAACTCTAGAGCACTTGAAGTAAAATGTTTAGTTTACTATTGAAGAAAAAAATCTAAATCGTTATCTTTTAAATAAACAAAATATACAACTGAGTAAATTTCAATAAATATATCAGATAAGGGTAAAAGTTTTTTTTTTTTTTTGTTTAGCGATAAGAAAAAACGTTAGTAGTAAAAAAAATCGGGTCAGAATTTAGCATTTTTTCTAATGGTCATATTTGACTGATAACAAAAATGCTAAAACATAAAAATTACATTTTTGCATCAAGTGTTTCTATTAATTAAAAACATTTGCTGCTAAATAAATATATATTTTATATTTTACTTTACTGAATGTATTTTAAATAAATTTTATTTTTATTCAAATGGACACAAAAATTTTTATTCTTATTTTAATTTCATTTGAATGCGCATCAGGCGAAACAGTTGAAAGAGCAAATGCACTTTTGTTGACTACACTGGACTCAGTATGTCTCATCTATCCAAAAGAAATGAATTATGAAAACGATTTTCTACATATTATTTTTAAATTGTCTCCGAATAAAAGCTCTCATCGAATCGAAGATGCAGTCTACGACAACAAAACATGGTCCATCTATTTTACAATATCTAAATATCAGGGAGGCTCACAACTGATTCGTCTCAAGCGAAAGACAAACTTCATGTCTAACAGAACCACGCTCAATGATAAATTCGAATTTTCATACAACATAGCATCTAACTGGGTCATTAACCAAGTTTATAGAAGCGATTTGTCCAAAATTTTAAGTCTGGACATTAATTCATTTAAGAGAAAACTGTATTGGATCGAATTCAACACACAGACTTATGGTTGGTATTTTTCAGTAGGTCGACTCAGCAGCTCGTATTTTACTTCCAAGCATTTACATCAAATTTCAATTCCCAATCAAGTTTCTTTTTCTACAGATGGCTATTCGTACATAAGCGTCATCAGAGACAATTATATGAACGATATAAGCTTTTTTATCAGCAACAACCAGAGTTTAAACCTATGCCATTTGATCAACATGACCTGTGTAGATTATTTTAGAGCCTCTTTGGAATCAACAAGAACTAGAACAACCACAACGCCAGATTTTAGCAACTATCGATTTATTGGTCTTTTTGAAGAAGACTATTATGACACGGAAAAAACAACCACTAGTCACACAACCACCAGCCTAATGGACGATATATATGAACAAGTATTTGGATATGGAAAATTAATGGGAATTAAATATGACTTGGAATCGAATTCAATGTATTTAAGTGATTATTTGAATGATCGAATCGATCAAGTCAACTTTGTAGATGAAAGTTTAAAGCTAAAAAGTATTGAAACTATTTTAAAGTCGGAGTATTTGTCTAATTCAGTGAACCATGTGGCGCTAAATCCTATAATGAGCTTTTTGTTTGAAAACTATGTGTATTGGATAGACTATGAAGAAGGTTTAAAAACAAGCTTGCTTAAAAGTACATGTTTTAGATCCATTTACAAAGTAAAAAATGCTGTATCTCTTAAATTGATTAATTTGAGGTTGAATTTTAATTATGATTTTAAAAAATTAAAAAATGACGCTTTATCAAGCTATTTTAACAATTTAATTGGAAATGATTTGATCGGACTAAAAACAATGAGCTCTAAGTTCAAGTACCCTCCCGATTATGTGTATTATTACAGTTATGTTCTTAATCAAAATGGTTCAGCCAAATTTTTTGAATTTGATTTTGAAAAAAATTTTAGTCAGAAAAATCAAAATTTTAAATTTAATTTTTATTTTTGTTTTTGTCTAATTTTAAGTCTATTTTAGAATTTTCAATTTTTTTGAATTTCCGTCTATGTAAAGTGTAAAATATAAATAAAATTTTTTTTCTTAACCATATCTAAATTTTACTTTAGTTAATTAATCAAGAAATTTAGCACTCAAAAACCGGAGTGGTCTTTTGAACCCTTTTTGTAACTTCCTTTATTTGTTTTTTATTCAATAAATTTAATCAT
>PJRA01000114.1:71065-90462 GCA_016987375.1 Brachionus koreanus | reverse complement strand
ATAATTTTATTTTCATTGAAAAAAAGTATTAAAAACGATTTAAATAAAAGGGTCAAAAAAGTCATCCGGTTTTTGAGTGTTAAAATAAAATTTGGCTCCAAGCAAATTATTCTTACGTTCTATCTTCAAATGTCATTACTTTTCGGTTAATGAATGATTGTTTAGAGAACAAATATGATTTCAAATCTTCGGAGTTATAAACAATCAGCTTGTTTAAACTTATTATGCCTTTATGTTAAATGCAATCCTCTTGGTCTTTGCACTTCACTAAACGAAGACATCACTACAATACACTAGTGAAATTCATGGATTGAGAATGAAAAAAAAGAAAGAAACATCTACTGTTTTATGATGTCTTTTGGTGAACTAAAATTTAGGAACAATATATCCTTTTTATATCCTTTTGTGAATAGGATTAGGAGTTGGTTTGATCGAATTAAAATAAAAAATTCACAAAAACACTCTTTTTAACAGAATAAAAGTACACAAAATAACAGTGGTTTTGATGGAAAAAATAGAAAAGTACACAATATAGTGTTTTTATAAGGAGTATCCAAAAATTTTGAAGCTCTCTTATTATGAATTAACTGATAGTCAAGAAAAAAAATGGAAATTTGGAATATCTAAAGTGTCAAAAATGGCGCTTATTTGAAATAGTCATGGATTTATGATGATTTAACACTTTTTTAACTTGGTTTTTTATTTTTTTTCCATGAATAAAAAATTTTTTTAACAAAAAATCAAAAATTTTATTATTTCTTTTGATTAAATTTATTGATTAAAAACAAAATAAAAAAAGTTACAAAAAAGATCGAAAAAAACTCTCCGTATGTTAAAACGTATGTTAATTCCATGAAAATTCATAGGAATTTATTAAATAAAATAAATTATTAGAATAATAAATAAAAAATATTAAATAATAAACAATTAGATAAAGGATGATCTTTTTCGTATCTAAGATATTGATCTTGGATATTGACCAAAATATGGTGTCTCCTGCCATGATGATGAACGAAAAAAATACTTTAAAAAAACTAAATATAAAAATTATTTTAAAAATTGACTAAATAACTTTGAAGTTATTGAAAAAATTTACAATAGTCCACTATTTGGAATTGATCTCAATTTTTTCTGGTCAAATTTTAAAAAAATGTATTTTAGCTGATTTGCAACTAACAAAAAGATTTAAATCAACATAAAACTCTTGTTTTCTGTTAAAAAGAGCTAAAAAAAATAACACTATTTATACAATAATATACAATTTACAAGGTATTTGAGAATGTGTAATGGGATAGATTAACTTCAAAAAATAAACGAGAATATCTCATAAAAATTTTTTTTCCGAAAAACAAACAAACATGATTTTATGAAAGAGCAGGTTCAAATTAACAATAGAACACTTTAAAAATACAGAAAATTTTTTTTTAAAAACATCATTTTCAAAATTGTAGAAAATTTATCAAAAATTTTAATAAAAAAATAAAGCTCTTTTCTAATTTTATACTCATTTTAGGATACAATGAGGACTCAGCTTTTGTTGCTTTAACTATAAATATTTTTCCATTAAAAAATTCGAAGAATTAATATTTTAAGTTCATTGATTTCATTTTTAATAAAATTTAAATCTTTTAGAAAATCTAAAATTTAGAAAAGTAAAAAATTCAAAAATAGAAAGTTTCACAATTCTTAAAGCAATTTTGTAATCAATTTTTGAGCTAATCAAACCAAAATTTTTCCGCCAATTCAATTAGATAAATTTTTAATTTAATTAAATCTTACTGAAAAGTTAAGTTTATTTTTCATAATATTAGGCATCATAAAGGGAATGAAAAAATGAAATTTTCCCAAAAAAAAAAAATTTAATGAAATTATTTAACATATAATTTTTTTTTTTCGCAATCACATAAAAAGCATCAAAATATCGTGAATGAAAACACACCGCTGAAACAATAAATTTAATAGGCAGCTTAAATGGATTCAACTCAGAATATTGAGCGTAAAGTTGAACTGAAAGATGATACGCATAAAATTATGGGGTAATTTAAGGATCAAAATTTAATTCAATTCTATATTTTTTCTGAAGAAATGATAAGGCTTATAAAGAGGCATTGCTGGCTTCTTTTGCTTTCAACCAAAGATTAACAAAGGACCGGAAATCGAGAGCGCCTTTTTTTGACAGCCAGACCAGAATAACTCAGACAAAAAACACTTTTACAGTATCTAAATATCAGAGAAAAAAACTTAATAACTCGAATACACATTATATTTTTGAATATCCAATTCAAAATTGGCTTAAGCGCAAACGATACATTATTTACCCAAATGACGGGTACTCATTTTCAAGCAGCATAAAAAATCAAAATGAAGAAAATTCTTTTTTTTTGGATAATGGTATTCTACAGTTAAATGGCACTTCAAATTCATCATTAAATCAATATTTGAAGCAGGAGGCCGACAACGACGATTCACAAATCGCAACTATTTCAAATATTTTCCAAGATGAGAACATTGACTTTGAGGAAAATGATGACTCGGATGACAATGACTATGAAGAAAGTAGAAAAAAAAAGAGAAGGATTCGGTAAATTCAGGTGACGATAAACCTTTTGTGTGTGATAAGTGTGGTATTAAGTACAAGACAAAACCGGGATTGACTTATCACGTTCAAAAAGCGCACTTGAATAACAGTCAATCGACTGCAAATAATTCAGGACTGTTCAACCAGAATTCAGTAAAGTCGGACTCTTTAAACCAAGATGAGAACACAAATTCTTTGTTTGGCTTTGATGATACTTCAAATGGCAACACAAATTTGTCTAATCCGCAACATCAATATAATTATTAGTTTTAGTATTTTTGTTAAAACTCTATTTCAGGGGACTAAATTTTTTATCCTAAAATATTGTACAATGCGTTCCAATTTTTAAAAAATCTTAAAATTAAATAAACGTTAATGTTTTAGCTTTATTTTTGAAAAATTTTAAGATTTTTTTTATTATATTTACATTTAAAATTGTTTTTATTTTCTCAATAATAAATTATGTTTTATCATTTTATTTAATTATTAGTATTTATTTTAATGTAAAAAAACAATCATTGCTTTAACTGTTTAAAAAAAAATATGGTTAATATCAAAATAAAATTCTTCTAAATTCATTTTTTTAAATTTATTTACAAATTGTGATTTTTTTAAAAAAATTTCTAAATTATTTTTGACGAATTCGTTTCCTTTGATATGGATAATTGATATCAATTTTGCTTTTGAAAAAGGCAATTTAAATCCGGATTTGATTTTGGTGTTTCCCAATGAACAATGTTTTTAAATGCTAATCAATGATCTATATAAATTAGATTCCATTAATTTTTTGAATTTATTCTAGATTTTTTGAGTAAATAAGTAATTAAATTTTATTCCACAATTATAAATTTAAAATTTTTGCATGAAAATATTTCCATTTGCTTTTTTTAAGGATTCAGATTGACACAAAGAGCATATAGGATGTTTAAGTTTAAAATTAAAGTTTTTTAAATTATATTATTTTAACAATGCACAGTTTAAAAAAAATTAGAGGATAGAAAAAATTAAAAATCAAATTAATTTTAAGTTTGATGAAGAATAAGATTTTAACAAATAAAAAGATCTAAGAAAAATGCTTATATGATGGTTTTTTCATCATTATTATCTATTCGATCATCAAAATAATGATTGATAAGCATATTAGTTAATAATTAAAATTTTGCAAGAAAGAAAATTCTTTTCTGTTCTCTTTAAGGACTTGCTATATCCAAATATTTTAGATTTTTTAATATGTTTTCAAATACTTGCAGAAGTTGTAAATTTTCTTTTATTTATATTTTTAAGAATAAATTTAAAAAATCGAGATTTAAAGAAAAAAATTTTTTTTTTAATTATTTTAGAAATTTTTCTCAATTTTTCATAGTAAAAATATGCGTTTTAAAAAAATCATTTAATAATCATCAGTTAAATGATGTCTAATAAACACTTTCATTTTCTATGAAATACCCACGACTGGAAACCATCGAATTGTGGGGCAAATGAAGCATAACATCATCGTTATTAGTTCGAACTTGATAACTAGGTATTGGATTAATCATAAAATCATTATAGCTTTTGATTTTTTTATCTTTATTTATGGTCACATCTGCTTTATTGTAAGATTGATCCGATTCAACATTGATTACTTAAAAAAAATATTTAAAATATTTTTTTTTTAAATTTTTTTACTTCTTGGCTGTATTTTATTGTTTTTTCGGGTAATTAAATAAATACATACTGTAATTACTATTATTGCAATTACAGCCAGTCCAATAAAACATGGAAGTCTAAAGATTGATTTTAGAAAAAAAATTTGAAATTTTATCAAATTTTTTACACAATCCAGAGCCAAGATAGAGATCTATCACAGCACGCACTTTGAGCAGTTTTTGGAAATTGAATGGGACAACATCCCAAATAACAGCTTAAAAAGGAAAAATTAAAAAAGATAAAAAAAAATCACTTAAAAATTCATACTCTACAGAATAAACAATGCCGTATTCTGGATAGCTAGGATAAAACTTGCATGTTTTTCCACTCACAAACTGAGAAAAATAAATTATCACTTAAAATGTTTCACACAAAATTAGGACTACCTTTAAAATTTCTGATATACATATAAAAGAAGCTATTAATTTTTTCATTTTTTTGAAAAATAACTGATTGATCTATAGCCAAAACTTTTTATTTTGTTATTTTTAAATACATTGCATGTTTTTTTATACTGTTTTTTCTATTTATACTAACACGAAATCATAACAAAAGGAACTATGGAAATTTCGGCTTTGAATATTTCTGATATTTTTTCATCTCTAGACATTCATTTTACGTAATTTCAAACATTGATTATTTGAACCAGCTCAAGAAAAAATAAATGAACAATTTTTGAATCAAATTAGATTGAGGAAAATTTCTTGATGAATCTTTATTTAATCAAAATTTCACAAAATCACATACCAATACATCAAACAATTTTGCATAAGTCCAAATTTTGGTAAATAATTAAAAAAATACAGAAAACTTTCTTTTACAGAGATTTTTCTTTTACAGAAAAATAGTATTAACTTTAAGAAGAAGGATTCTTCAAGACTAAAAGAGCCGCATTGTGATTTATGAAACAAAAAAAAATTAAAATTGAAAAAACTTTTTAATTTTGACTGAAAATTCATTATGCAAAATTTGTATCACTCAAATTTTGTTTATCTAAATACACTGCAAGTCTGTAGAGCATTAAGAAGTTATTAAAACTGCATAGGTTTTTGCAGAGACTTAATCACTTTTTATTAAGAAAAAGTCTTCAATGGCAGGCATCAATTCACATTCTTCTTTTCTAGCATTATCATTTACATCACACTCATCATTTGATACCACAAAATACCAGGATCAACTTACCTTTTTTTACATCATTCAGACTCTGTTCGATTTCTTCTATACATTTATTGATATATCGACAGTAAATAAACCAAACTTGCTCAGAAGAGTGTCGAGTACACGACATATCTATGCTGATTTTAGTAACCTTAAGATAATTTCTTGCATAAATACAACAATGTACAATTTTGCCAGATAGTCTGTCTTGACGATTACATTCGTAGGCATCAATGTGAACAATTGAATATTCATTGAGCCAAGTCTTTATAATAAAAATAACATCGTATACATGTGTATCAATTATCACTTTGGGCTCTTCAAGTGTATTCCTCAAGTACTACGAAGTTTAACCGAAATTCTATTTTGATCATTAGATCCATTTTTTAAACTAGCAACTTTAGCAATGGTTGTTTTATTAATCTTAGGACGACTAAAAATTTCGTCTCCTGTTGACTCATCGTTTATTTTTCTATCTTTTTCATTCTCTTTCCTTAATATTTCAATTCTATCATTCAAGATTTTTAACTAACCCTTTTAGATATTTTTGATTCTATAATTAAAATTTTTTTCAGAATTTTTTTTGGTATAAGGTTGTGAAATTTGGTAACAAATAGAACAAAAATTAAATTTTTTTTCTTTAAGGTTTTTACAAATTCTGTAAATGAAACATACAAAGTTGCATCAATAGTTAAAATCTGATGATGATGTGCAAAATGCACTTACAATCAAATTTTTCCAAATAAAAATTATGCTTAATTTTCAGAGTTTTATCAGAATTTTCTTAATAAATCTTGCATAAGAAAAGTTACTAGTATTTTTAGTCTTTTTATAGTAAGTATATTTAAAATTTTAACATGCTTAAGTGCTGAGTTTTATTATTTCAAAATTTCAAAAATGTTATAAAAAGAAAAAATAATTTTTTTAGATACAAAAAAAAAAAACAAATATATAATTTTGTAATAACCAAAAATATTTTTTTCAACTGAAAAAAATTGCATAAATCTAAATATTCTAATTAAATTCATGGATGAAGAAATTTTATTTAAAATTTTAGTTTTTTGTTAAATTACTCTTTTGAACAATAAATTAAATTTTCATTGCAAACATTTAATATTAACTAGACTAATTTTCTAGAAAATCTGATTGATAAAGTATATAAAATTTAGAATAATTTTAAAAATTTTTCTATTCAAAAATAAGAATCCAAAGAGTGTCTTTTTGAAGAGAGAAATATTTTTTTATCTCAAAAACCAAGCTAAGGAAAGTAAATTTTTAGTTGTACTAGCAACTCTCCTAAGCTATTTTGATTATAAATATATTTAGCTAGAATTTAAATCAATGATGGAAGTGTTTATTTAAAAGAATGTAAATGATGACAAGATTTTATTGGTGTCAACTAGGCTATGTGTATGTGTGCATACCAGTTTGATCAGAGATTTAAAAATTGATTTATCTCAATAGAAACAAACTTTATCTTCTAGAATTTTCGTTTACAAACTTAAATTTCAAAACTTGGTGAAAAAAAAATCAAACCAAAAAGCTTAGATTTTGGCGGATAGTTTGACTTTATCAAAAACCTGATAATTAAACAATAACTTATTCTAAGAAAAAAAATTACGTAATTAGCTAAAAACTGAATGCTTGAATAAGTTGATTCGTCATTATTCAATCAACAACATTAATACATATAAAATCACGCCATTTAAATTTAGGTATGACTCTTTTAAAGACCAAGAATTTCGAGCTAATGGAAGATACTTTAGATGATTTAATCCGGTCTCATTTTTCACATTTGGAAGCATTTTTCTCCCACTTCGATCAAACTTGTTCTCAGCTTGGAGATCAAAAATCAGTCAATTTTGATGAGCTGATCAAAGTAGTTGAACAGAAAATATGCGTCTCAGAAGTGTACATTCACAACGTCTTGGACACTGTTCGAAATTATCTTACCATAATCATTCATCAACAGCTCAAGAACGCCATCTCCTCATCAAATTATAAATCAATTTTTTTAGAGCTTAACTTCATTCCCAGCCGGTTGAGCCTAAACGAAACTGGTATCATAATAGGAAATTTAAAATACAAAAATTCTTTTTATTTATTAAAAAAGTTCAACTATTTCAACTATTTAAATCAGTGTTCGCTAGAAATTCAGCTTGTTGACAAGCTTGTGCGATTTTATAATGTACGCATACTAATACTGTCACGTAATAGACTTTTTGTTTATTTGAGAACAAATGAAGGAAATACATATTTCAAAATTTACAGCAACAAATGTGAAGAGATTTACTCGATTAAAGTGGACTCAAATCTAGTTTACAGAAATGTGCTGTCCTATGAATCAAGGATTGTGTGTTTGTTCAATGATCCGGTAAAAAACGAGAATATTTTGAGCATTTATAAGGACAATTTGGTTTTAGTCGAGTCAATAAGTTTAGATTTTAATCTAATTTTATGCTCTTTATTGGACAATGAGATTGTTTGCTGGCATGCATCGGATAGCAAGTGTTTAATATTTGATTTTACTCTTAAATTGATATCGAAGATTGGCCAGTCAAAGCTGGAAGATGATCCATTCTATTTTGAAAATGGAATTTTAATCGAATCATCTAAAAATCTTTTTTTAATTTACTATTTTCATAGAGAAGAATTGAAGCATTTTATAAAAATAGTAGATCGCTCTAGTGGAAAACTTACCGGAGTGATTAATTTTGATTTCAATTACTTTTCTAAGATGATACGCATTGACAATTTTTCTAATATTTTGGTCAAGCTCTATGAGCCTGCCAATCAAGTTAAATACTACGACTCGCGAGGAAATTTGCTCAAGGTTTTTGTGGATAACGATTTGGTCAAGTTCAATAGAATTGATCTTAGTCAAGATGATGATCTAATATGCTATGATAAAGTTGAAAATAAAATATTGTTTTTCTGATTTAATTTTTTTCAGTTTATTTTAACGTAGACTTGAGGGTTCTAAGTTTTTAAATGTATTTTTTGTATTTAAAAAATAAATTCAATATTTACTTCTAAAGAAATATTTATATTTCAAAAATATTAAATTCAAGAGGAATTGAGATTAAGTGTGACTTGATTTTAAATTTAAAAAAAATATATAATATTTTTGACAAATTGCAGATTTAGAGTAAAATTATTCTCAATTTTGAATTAACAAGTTAAAATTTGAACTGTATTTTTTATCAATTTCAAAATAAAATTCAAATTCTAGCAGTAGTAATAGAAGTATAAACTGCAGCTTATATGATATCTAAGCATAGCTCTAAAGAGCTGAGCTTTAGCAGTCGCTTCTTTTTGTTTCGCCAACCAACTATCAAGCTTCGCTTTGAAACTATTCATGCTCGTTAAATCTTGGAAGATAGTTCATTATTCTTTCACGCGTGAGACAATAGCTATTTCTCCTCGACTCATATCTTCTGTTACCAGGTTTTGTGTTAAGACTGTAGTTGATTCCTTTATTAAATTTAATTTGTTCGTAATTGTTTGCCAATTTGTACATCTGGATTAGATCACCTCTTAATCTTCTTCAAGTTAGTTAAATCTAGCCTAAACAAGCGTTGTTGATAATCCAAATTACGAATTTCTGTAATCAACTTTGTTGCTCTACGTTGAACTCTTTCAAGTTCATTTATGTCCTTTTCTGTATAGGGACACCAAGCACTGACAGCATATTCTAGATGTGGTCTAACCATTGAGCAATACAATAATTTGATAGTCTCGCTACAAGGATATTTAAATGCTTTCCTAATTAAGCCCAACATTTTATTTGCTTTAGCTGTAGCATTTTTGACTTGAGTAGTCCATTTTAAATCACTTTGTATGTAAATGCCCAAATCCCTTTGAGCATTTGACTTACTCAAGGTTTTTGAATCAATTTTATAATCAAACTCTTGATTTTTGTTGCCAATATGAACAACTTTGCATTTTTCTACATTTAACTGAGTCGACCATTCTTTTGACCATTTGCACACTTTATCTATATCGTATTAAAGGTTATAATTCGAGTTCAAGTTATCAATTGTTGATAAGATTTTCGTATCATCAGCAAAAGCTTTACAATTGTTTTGGACAATACTCAGCATATCGTTTATATAAATAATAAAGAAAAGAGGACCTAGCACTGAACCTTGAGGAACTCCTCTTTTTACCTTTATCCAAGTTGAGCTGGTATCTCCTAATACTACTCTTTGTTAACGTACTACAAGAAACGCTTTTATCCAATTTATCAGGACTTCACCAAGTCCAAAAAATTTGAGTTTATACATAAGCTTTCTATGAAAAACTCTATCGAAAGCTTTCGCAAAATCTGTGTAGATGATGTCAAGCGGTAAACCATTTGATATGCCTTTAGAAATAAAATCAATGGTTTCCAATAAATTGGTCAGACATGACTTTTTTGGTAAGAAACCGTGTTGTGATTTAGATATTAAAATGTTTTTAAGCAAATGCTCTAACATTGGTTCTTTAATAATGGACTCCAAGACTTTGCATACAATACAAGTTTACGATACTGGACGATAGTTTTGTGGAGACAGTCTAGAGCCCTCCTTATGTAAAGGTGATACATTTGCTTGTTTCCAAAAATTCTGGTAGCTCACCTAAAATTAGCGATTTTCTAAACAGGATTGAAAGAGGAAAAGCAAACGATTTAGCACAATTTTTAAGTATAAATCCATGAATCCTGTCGGGTCCGATAGCCTTATTCGGATCTAAATTTGACAATTTCTCACTTACCTTCTTTACATTTATGAGATGCTCAGCAGATGGGTCACACTGTTCCATCGTTTTAATCTCAAAAGGGAGAGGCGATGAGTCGTCCCCACAGAAGACTGATTGAAAGTATTCGCTTAAAGTTTTAGCAATTTCGACCATATCTGAGATGCTTTTTTCACTATAATCTATTAGAGCTTTTACAGATTGCTTAATAACAGTGTTTCGATTTGCATAGTTGAACACAAGTTTAGGGTTCTATTTTGATATCTAAGCTAAATTCATTTCGTAATTTTTTATAGCACTTTTGATTTTTTTATTACAATTGTTTCTGATTTCTATAAACTTTTTCTTTTTTGACTCGCACCAACCACTTGCTTCAAGTGATTTCCAAGTAGAGTACTTTTTTTTTATTAATTACTTTGTTTCTTGACACATCCATGGCTTTTTATTACTCTTGTTACTTTTCTTTGGAATAAAACGTTCACAAGCTTTTTCATAATACGATATAAACTTGTTTCATAATACGTAAAAAATTCATAATTTTACCAAAAAATATTTTTTCATCTTATTTTTCGAAATAATTTTTTAAAATCACTAATCATTTTAAAATTTCTGAGAAAAAAATTTTTATTTTGATATTTTAGAAGCAACCATTGTATCGAAACATGATGCTCATATTTATTGTCCGAGAAAGAGTACCATTTTCTCAATTTATTGAATATTTAAAGATTATATTAAAACGATTTTCCACAGATAAGTTTAGTTTGAAAAATTTCATGAGTGAACATATTATTCTAATTGCTTTACATAAAATATCAACAACAATACCTGAAAAACACAATGATACCATTAAAGGTTCAAGGCCTTAGCCAGGAAAGAAAAAGGTCTCAATATTGGTATAAAATTAAAAATAATTAATTAATTTTTTAGTTTATTTTTATTTTTTGGTAAAATTTTATAATGCATCTTAATTTTTATATGAATAAAGAAATTTTTTTGATGCCATTGAAAAATAATAAACCTTAAGTAAAATTGGTGCTTTATTCAATAATTTAATCAATATAAAATTAACAACCTTTTGGGAACATTTGAATAAGAAACTTTTAATGTAATAAATACAATGAAATATTTGGACATTTGCCAAAAATCAATTATAATCATTAGGAAAAAATGCTTTAGTTAAATTAGGACGATTTGGCCCGTATAGCCAAGTGTATAAGTCATTCAAATAGAGGGTCGAAAGCTCAAATACTGGTGTGGGAGAAAAGATTAACCCTAATTTAATTTTTCATTAGAATAAAATTATAAAATTTTTTAAAAAATAACACTCTAAAAATATACTTTTTTAAAAATTTCCAATTAAACTTTTTGCTTTGATGTTTAAAAAATAATTTTCAAGTTTCTTTTCAAAACACTATTGAAACATTTCTCTTTAAAAAAAGAGAATCTTTCGTTCAGAGGATATTTTAAAAAAATGAATGTCTTCCAAAAAATTAAAAACATGTATCTATTTTACTATTTAATGATAGCACTAAATTTTATAGTATCGAATGATCCAAATTAATGATTTGATATAAAAAAATCTTTAAAAAAATTGAGTTGGATTTTTATTCAGTTGAAAAAATTTTATCTTTTATGTATATTCAAAAAATAAGGTAAAACAAACAAACAAAATAGATTAGATTTGAAGCAGTTTATTAACAGTATATTCAGCACCTTTACCAACATAATAACCCAAATCACACTCATCACTAGTACATTCAAATAATTTACCATTTAAGCTTAAACTCATCAAACTTTTTTTAATATCTATTAATTCTTTGTTGAATTTAACATCATATTCACATTCTTCCGAATCAATTGAAATTTTTTTATCCTTGCATTTTTGCTTTATTTGATCATCGCTTTTTACAGTAGTGATTAAATTTATCGGTATAGACTGATTTATTTTGTATTCGCTAAAAACATCTTTATCAAATAAAACAGATTTTAGAAAGTATTCTTGATTAATCCAAGTTTTTTCTGTCAAAAAATACCACTTTACTTCATCAGATAAGTCGGTGAAAAACGGCTTGTAATCGGGACTAAATGGTGCCATTAAACCAAACGGCACCCCAATACCATTTATCACACTAAACAAAGCCTTTCGTTCCGAAAACAAAGAATTTTTGTAGTCTTCAGTTTGTGCGTCGTTCCAGCTTTTGATTTTTTTTCTTATTCGAATTTCGACATCATTCGGGGCTGAGTCAATAAAAGTAATAGATCTAAGTTTTTCCGCATGATTGAATGCATATTCATAAATTAATGAACCACCACCGCCCCAGCCAACAAAATTAAAAGGTCCAGTCTCACCTAATGAATTAATTAAATTATCATACAATTGAGAATAATTTTCAATATCAGTCAATAAGTAATCGCTGTAGCCTAGTCCAGGTTTGTCCCAAATACATGAACGTCTATCATTTTGCTTAAGCAGTTTTTGAATGCTCAGATAGTCGGCTAGGCCATGACTAGCGGATCCCTCGAATAAAAATATCGGTCTGTTTGAAGAAGGACCATCGCACAAAAAGTGAAATTTTACCATTTTAGTGCTTGAATCGGATATTTTAATGTCAACAATTTTTCCTCTGGCTGGATATTTTGACTTTCCTATGGCTTCCTGTGATGCACCATTTATCAGAAAACAAGTCACTATAATAAATAGCAATCTTAGAAGAAAATTAAAAACTTTAACAATTTGAATTAAAACATATTTGAAATTTTTTGCTTCTGCTTTATTCAAGTTGTTTAAGTGGTGTCTTTTTTGAAAAAGTATGGCAACATTGGTAAGGTTAACAGCAAATATGTAAAAAGCCCATATTAAGCCATCTATTCTAGGCGGAATGCAGTAGAATATTGCTAGAATTAGAGTTATGATAACGCTGATGGAAAAATACACAACGTCTAGGAAAAAACCGAATTTTGTCGACCATGTTCTCAGCTCTAGATATAAGGATTGAATTGAGTAAAAAAATAGGATGCTCAGCAACCAAAGACCAATGTATTGGTTGCGAACCCACACAGGACCGTAGGTTGCTGTAAAAATTCCATACAAAAGCATGCCAAGCGAGCCTACGGTCAAATCTATAATACTAAAAAATACATATATCCTCATCGGTTTTTCGATTTTGTTCCATTTTTGCTTTATAGTATCAAGCATCTTGGTATTCTATTGAATAAGAAATTAATTTTATTTTTTTCCTATACTATTCATTTTATTCATTTCTTATGTAAAAATCACGTTTAAGGTATTTAAACTAAATTGGAGTAATAATTAATTTTTTTTTTTCAAGTCTTCGTTACCAAAATTTATAATTTCTTTTTTTTAAGTCATGTGATTTTGTCATTTAAAATTTTTTAAAAAAAAAAAAACAAAAAAATTTTAGCAAAAAGTAATTTTAAATTTATTTAGTAAATTATGCTTTTGTTAGGTAAATATTTAAATTGGATTTTTACAAATGTGTTTGAAAACAAAGAACATGATACTTTTGAATGACGCAAACCAAAAAAAAAAAGGAAAAATACAATTTTTTTTTTTTTAGAAAACCGCTGGTTTTAAATTAATTTAAAGTTAATAAAGTTGAAAAAAAAGTTTGATTTAATTTGCACTTTTTACATCATCTAGTTTTTTCTCAACATTTATATTTGTTGAACAAGCTTTTTTTTCGATTTTTGAGCCAAATTGAGCATCTGCTTTAGAAGTATTAGCTTTGAAAATCTCGTGAGTTGATGTCTGATTAGCTGTATCATATTTGCTCACAATGCTGTATCCAAGATGCTTTAATTTTACTCTACTATTGCTAGATATTTTGGTCATTATTGACCAAGCTGTGTTCAATGTAAACTCGGGATATTTTGTTTTTACAAAATCTTAAATAAAATATAAACAAAAAGAAATCTTTTTTTCCATATAATGTACCAAAGCATGCCATTATTCTTTCAGGAAATTTATCAACCATTGTTTTTCGGCAATTTTCAGCCCATAAGAAAACATCGGGGAAAACTAAAGTCATTACTTTTCGAAATGCCAGAGAACTTGTATCAGACTTTTTAAGAGCCTCTTCCATTGTGCACTTTAGTTGAACACTGAAACGTTCATCTGGATAATTTTCAGATACACAAACAGACTTTTCAGTTTTTGATTGAATTAAATCTGAACAAACTGGTTCATTTTCACATAGTTCTAAAATATTGCTACAAAATTTTTTCATACTTTTTACATTTTCTTTGTCTAAAAATAAAAATTTCTAAAAAATATAATATAATTTTTTTGCAGCTTTAAACCTATGATTCTCTTAAAATTTTCAATAGATTTGTTTAATTTGTTTATTTCGTCGTCTTTTGATTTTATTATTTGATCTTTTTTTTTCAACTCTTCTTCAATGCCTTGACAAGCTGGCTTTTCCAAATTTTCGTCTTTTATTGCATTTGCTTGCAAACGCTTCATTCGATTGAAACAATCAAATTTATGTCCTTGAAGAAAAAAAATTATTTTAATTTTTATTTCTTTTCTGACAAATCTACCAATAAGTACTACAGTGCCTCTCTTTATTTTGTTGCCAAACATTATATTATATGTTTTATCAATGGATATAGAAGAGTTTTTCTGATTTTTTATCATTCTTATGCTTAAAACACAATATTTCTTATTCTCTAAATGAACAAGACAATATTCACGACTATTCATACTGAAACTGGCTAACGGCTTCTTTGAGGAGATAGACGAAGCTTCTTTTTCTGGTAGTTTTATTAAATTTGAAGGCTCTGAGCTTGTAGTTAGACATGGATGTGGTCTGAGTATTGTTAGATTTTCGCTGTCTTCAGAAAAAATTGTAAAATTTTGTGGAACAAATGAAACTTGCATTCTTTTCGATAATAAATCCATTTTAGTTTTCATGAAATATAAGAAATATCATTATTTTCATTCATTTAAATAGATTTGAGTTGCTTGAATAAAAATTTAAAATTTTAAGAATGAATTATTTTATTCTTTACAAAAGAGCGACTATTTAAGACAGAATTATTGTACTCATTTTCCAAATGAATTATTTATTAATTTACTCATTTTTAAAATGAACATTATTTAGATAAAATTTATCAAAAAATAAAAAAAAAATTTTTTTTAGTTTATTATATTAAACATTATTTTAAATAAATGATGTATTAGCTGAGGTTTATTCTGATGGAGTAAAGACTAGACCTTTTAACAAAGCTAAAAGGAATTAAATTCATAAAAGTGGATGATGTCCGTCCTTTGATCTTAAATAATGTGGAAAAACAATTTCCAGTCTAATGCAAATAAATCACAAAAAGTCACTTGAAGTTGGAAGAAAAAATTCTAGTGGAGTGCAAAAGGATCAAAATAATTCCAATATTAAATTAGTAGCATGTGAGTGAGAAACCAAATTTAAAATTCCAATTTTTATTTGGATCTTAAGCTGACACTTGCGGTATTCCAAATTTCAGCTATATAGGCTTGGATAAGTCACTGTCTAAATACTGTCGTTTGAAATCAAAGCTAAGTACTGTTCACAATTTTGCATTGATAAAATTTTTGCAAAATTTGCAGACATTAAATATAAGATTTAACACAGAATTTTTCCTTTAAAAAAATATTTTATTTAAAAAATACTTAAAAACCTATTATTAATGAGAAAAAGAAAAGAGTTTTTAAAAAATTGTGATAAAATTTTATTTTAAAAAAATTAATTCGCTATTATTTTCAAATTGTAAACAAAAAAATTATGCAAAATATTCCTCATGATTTTCTTTTATTCTAACATGAAATCGCTTGAAATAATTTAAATTAAACAGTTATAGTTGTTATGGTATTAATGAAAATTTTTTTTTGAATTGTTTGATTTCCTATTTAAATTTAATTTCAAAATTATAAAGTGTATCTTTTTAGCTAAAATTTTTTAAGTATATATAAGTTGATTTCATTTATTTGAATAAAAATTTTGATCAGAATTTTTGAAAAATGAAAAATTCATTTATATTATTAGCAAGTTTATTTTTTCTTTGTAAGTTTGTTTTTAAAGTTCGTGCGATGCAAAACTTCCACACTATCTTCAGATATGGATTTCGACCGTAACTCCTTCAAATTGTGATCCCATCGCTGATGAAACTTACGAAAATACTAGTTTTGAAATTATAAAGAAAAAAAGAATAAAATCTTTAATTTCTGATATAATTTTCATATCAACATAAGTAATCTCATCAATTTCAAAACTAGTATCTTCGAAAGTTTCATCAGCGATGGGATCACAATTTGAAGGAGTTACTGTTTCAGAAGATGGTTCTTCTGATTCTTCAACAACCTCTTTTTTTTCAGCACAACTTCCAAAATTTGAAATTCTAATTTGGTAAAAGGCTGACTTAAGTGGCATTTTTAAATTACAAAAAGTATGAAAATTAAAAAAAAAATTTAAAAGGAATTCAAAATTTTATAATTATGTAAAAAGATGTCAAAAATTAACATTTAAATTCTTTTTTTTTGAGTAATATTTCAATAAAAATTTTTTTTTTTAAAAAATGGATACTTTTTGAACGATTATAAAAAATTTTAAACTAAAAAAATAAAAAAAGTAAAGCCATAGTTTTGTTCAGAATTTTGTCTAGTTTTAGAATTTGTATAAAAATATATAGGTAAAGGGGTTTGGAAACAAGTAGATCTTGAAAAAGCTAAAAAATGTCAATTCTTAATTTTTTTTTAAAGATAACCATCTCAGAATATAAAGCATTTAATTCTCTAGATTCGCTTGATAAAATTCTAAGTTAAAAAACTTAAATAAGATATACTTTAAATAAGGCTGTAAAGTTTAAGATCCCCCTAAAATTTTGGCTAACCCTAAGTTTTCACATGTGAAGAATCTAAAAATGAGGTCGAAATCCATATCTGAAAATAGTGTGGAAGTTTTGCATCGTCTGAACTTGTCTTTAAAATTAAAATATTTTATAAAATAGATAGCAATTTTAAATTTGGTTGTTCACTTATATGCTTTCAATGTCCTATTAATAAGTATATAAAACTTGAAAATGCTACAAACCTTTCTTATCGTCATATACATATTTCTTGTTCTGACGATGCTAGTTTTGGCTTTACAACTGTTTGTTCTGCAGGAGAAATCTGTGAAGTAGTTTATTTAATTTTAAAATAAGCCAAAAATTTATTTATTTTATTGATTTAGAGAGTATTTTATCGATCTTTTTTTTCGAACTATGTTTCAAAAAGAAATTGTTCATCTTGTGTTGAAAAAGATTTTACAAGCATCTTTTCAAAAGGTCCTAAAATAACTTGTTGCTCGAATGATTTTTGTAATAGCAAAGAAAGAATTACCTTTCAATTATCAATTATGATTATTTCTTCAATTATTGGATTAAATGGAATATAAAAACTATTTTTTTTACTTTCTTAAATTATTCAATTTTCGAAAAAAAAATAAGACATAAAACTGAAGTTTTGATTCCTAAGCAAAAAATATAAAAAGTGTTAATATTATACTATTTTTACTTTTCTCATAAACATATTTATATGTTGAAAAATTTTTTTTGTTTTTTATTATAATAAAGACTTTTGCGAAAAATGTGAATGGATATAAACTTTATACTAGTGTAACGTTATCTGGATGGTGTTTTGTTCAAAAAATACTTTGTTTGATATTTTTATTTAAGTCTGTTAGTTTGGAATGAAATAATAAGAGAGAAAATAATAATAAACCTTTATTTAAACATCTATTTATCTCCCAAGTTTGATAAGCTTAGAAATATGAAAATATACAAAATAAAAAATAAGCACTAGTCGAACCCGTGCTAACTTAATCTCTCCAAGAGCTTGTCAATCAGTTTTAACAAAGCTAGGAAAAAGATAATAGACAAGTAAATCGATACATGTAATATAATAAAAGCATTTTAACTTTGTGATTGCAGTTTAACTGCGACATCGCAACTTTAAATATACTAAGCAATAGAATAATTTAAATATACTTAATTTACTTTAATTAATAAAATTGATATCCAAATATTTTTTTTTCCATTAAAAGAATTTAATTTAATTGAAATTTTTCATCCTTTAGTTGAAAAATCCAATTGATTTTTAACACTAGAAGCACCAAGCATTTTTTCAGCTTTTTTTAATTTTTAAGTATTTTATAAAAAAAACTAAAATAATTTTATAAAGTAATATCATTTTTTAAAGAAAATTTTAAAATCTACATATTATTTGAAAAATCCATTCAAAAGATATGAGGATTTAAAAAGTTTTCAATTTGGTGCTTTTAGTGTTAAATTCAAAACTAATTCTTAATTTGATTGCAAAAAAATAATGTCTTTGAATTTTTGAAATAATTCTTGTTTTTATTAACAACTAAATCATCATTAATCAATTAATTTAATACCTATAAAATAATATAATAATTTTTTTAATTATCAACATAAAAAACTACAGAGTGAACTATTTTACTTGGTGAATTTTACATTTTATTTATTTGAAAGAAACAAAAACACTTAATTTGTTTTTATTTTATTCATTTTAACGACCTTGGTGAATTCGTTTCTAATAACATGAAATGGAACAGACAGTGCACAGAAGCAGCTGCAAAAACAAACAGAATTTAGAGCCAGATGAAAAATTCGTTTTCATATCTCGGAAAAGAGACGGTATTGCCACTGTACACTGCATTAGTAAGAAATCACCTGGAATACATTATTAGTATTTGGTTCCCATGAGCAAAAATTGATATCAAAGCTTTTTGAAAAAGTTTAAGGAAGAGCAACAAAATTAATCAAATCAATTAAGAAAAAAACATATGATAAAAGATATGAAGAGACTGGAGCTGAAGAAGCCGCTTTTTTTGTCTAAAAAGAAACAAAAAATTTCTCCAAATTTATCTCCGTGATTAAGGTTTAATTTGAACTCTTAAAAAATATTTAGAAATTATTATGTATTTTTAAGCTGCTAAAATGGTTTTATTTAAAGAGCTGTTAATTTAGTCGAAAAAAATTGCAAAAAATTTTTAAATTTATTCTCATTGAATAAGGTTTACGGGTTATACAGTATGTTGCAAAAGTTTATTTGTTAACACAAAGATTGTTTTTATGTGTATAAAAGGCGGTAAAATAAAAAAAAGAATACGTCTATTTTCACGTAAGTTACCTGAAAATAAATAGAAAATTAAAACACGTAAGATACGTGTACGTT